>VUQJ01021045.1:14117-35059 GCA_015108635.1 Andinoacara biseriatus | reverse complement strand
CTGACTTACAAAAAAAACATGCTCTGCTATTTTATTATATACAACAGTTATCTCAATGTAGTCTTATTTACACAAAGTTTCTGTCTAGCAGCTACAGTGGCCCAATTTTCTGGGAAAAATCATCAAAGTTTCATCTCATCCCACTGCTACTGCAAACAGATGGACTATCCTCTACCACAGGGAACAGGTTCAGCTCACCACCAGGGTTTTTCCTTGGTCTTTGTACATTGTGTTGCTGAAGAGGATGCAATTTTTACTACCTGCCATACGAGATATTGTTTATCACTTGCTTTTTTAAAATGATTTCAACGTATCTGCAGCAGAGAGCTTGTGTTAATTTTTCTTTTGGCAATGCATGTATATGCTAGATTTGAAAAACCTTCCAAAGAAGACTGATGATGAGTTGATAAGCTTCTATCACAGCCAGGGACTGAAGACTTTGACAAAGCATTGTTTGGTGTATATCAAATAAATTTTGTTACTCTGGCCTGTTAGAAACAACATAATAATCTAATCTCCTCAGATTCAACTGATTCTTTTTTTTTCCAAATGCTTCAGTACATTTAATGAAGCCGTTCATTGGTAAACTAGATGTTTAATTAGTTTTCTTTACCTACATTTTGACACCAGGCTCTTCTTCTATGTCTAATATTGTCACACTGTAACACTGATTTAGTTACTCAAGGAGTTAAACTCATGACAGTGCAGAGTTTGCACTATAAATGTACACAATATGGTGTGTAATTTGCAAGTTTACCTTTGACCTTCTGCTGATGTCATGGCCAACAGACCCAAATTTTGTTTGGCATCATTGTCAAACACACATTATGTCATTTGATGGTTGTGTGAAGAAGTGCAGGTAAAATCTCCAGGGGCAGGTGTCATAGTAAGCTAGCAAAAGTAGCATTGTATGTTTTAAAAGATTGCATAATAGACCAAAAGGTTTATGCCAATTTATTTTTGGTCTAAATCAAATTCAACAGACAAGTTTTGAAATTGTTTCACACTTAGGTCAAGTGTATGAAGCCACCGTCTCCCCTTCAACCTCAAAGTGTAGATTTTTTTTTGTGTTTACACCCATTAGTGCTTTTGATTCAGCAAGGTGAACATAATGAGGTAACAATGACTTACTAATTGATGCGGGAGGCCGCCTTGTAGCAATATGCATGTTTCTGATAAAAACTGTCTGTTTATGACATACAAATGTAGAGAAAAAGTTAATTTAGTGTAATAGTGAATTCCCCGGTGAGTTAAAATATCACATAAAGTGCAGTGAAAAGTGTGTAACTACACGTAAGCTAAAACAACCGGACTAAATAAAAAAAAATACAAGGTTTAAATGACGGTTGTGTGTATATGCAAAATGGTTTGCTCATGTGAAAATCTAAACACTAAAGTGCACCGGCGAGCTGATGACAAAAGATACCATGTGTGTGTGTGTGTGTGTGTGTCAGAGACGCCAGCAGCATTGACCTATCTATGTTTAAATTAATACATAGGTGTTACTCACATATAGTGAATATGTAATAATGTATGCTGGTTGAGTCAGATGCATACTCATTAATAAACAGTGCTCATGCAGTAACATGCTCGTATTTTAAAAATTTTAGACTTGACATCAAGTAATTCTTGGCATCACGTAAAACTAGCTCCATTTATTGTTCCAGTTTTAAATCTGTATTTCAGGATGTTTTTAGTTTAATAAAAGAGCCCATTTCCTGGAACTCTGCAGTCCCATGAAAACCTGAGTACAGTCCCTGGTAGTATATAAAAACAACATTGAGCAGGAATAACTTGAAGTAATTGTTTTCTGTATGACTTTGTCGGTCTCTCACATCATTGTGGAGGAAATTTAGAATCTTCTTCTTTAAAACAGTGCTTCACTACATTGAGGTTTGAATTTGAGGCATTTGTTTTGTATAAGTCTGTTAAGGTTTTGTCAAAGCGTTTGAGGCACACAGGTCCTGCGGCTGCAAAACAGGCCCAAATCATCAGCCTCTGCATTTATAGAGGTGGTCACACTTACAGATGACCAGATCACCTGGCTGCTACTTACACTCTTAATTGCTATAAAAACAGTTAGGTTTTAGTCAGCTTTTCACAGGACTGCACCGATTCTTCTGAAACCATGACTGTATTTTATAATTTTCATGTATTTAGCTCTTTGCTTGAGTTCCTTTTCTCTGTTCAGCAGTTTTGCTTGGACATTTGTTAAATGAAAACTTTATTTAGAGTTTGAAGTAAGGTTTGGGAATTTGATTTTCCAGTAATGAGGTTGTTTGTTTTAGTTCTTGTAAGCAAGGAAGCCAGTATTGTACATGCATTTCATTCATTTTTTTAAGACAAGATAACATAAAGGTGCTCCTGAACTGATCTTTTTAAAGTCAACAAGACAAACACAATCACAGAAGCATTGCTGTTCCTGTTAAATAGAATGAGTGCAACATTTAATTTAATGGAACATTAAGCAGTGTTGTTACTTAATCTAAAATCCATCACTGATTAAAGAATTGCAATGCAGTAGGCTGCTTGTGATCACGGGAGAAAAATATATAGAAATATATATTGTAAACTGATGCAGTGACGACAGGTCATTGTTTTGTTTGACAGCAGTCCTCATCTGTTTAACTCGATTGAACCGACGGAGGTGTCGGTGCTCCTGTCGGCCCGTCGATCATCCCGATAAATGTTTTTAATGGTTAAAATCGGCGTCCAGTGGATTTGGGTGATGCTGTTCTCCTTTAGAAATCATCATACAAACCAAAAAGATTTGAAAATAGATGTCATTAGCATCTGGCAAAGTAGTACTTGATTAAAATTTTAATAAATTTAAAGCAAGCTTAAGCTAATTTTTATTTGTAGACTATGCTATGGTGGAGTAATTTCTGTCTCCCAGTGGGATTTTTTGCCCTTTACCTGTGTGCTATATGGATCTGTGGATTTCTCACTGCAGTACATGGAGTTCAAACCAATCACTAGGATAGTAAGCCAAATTTACAAGTTACAGTCAGTATACGATCCAAAAATTTACTTTATTTCAGGTAAAATTGATATTTGTGGTGAATAATTTATGGGCCACCACAGCAGCTCTTCTGCCTCCATCTCACCCTGTCCTTGCTCTTCCTCTGTCACACCATCCCTCTACATGCGCTCTGTTTCTACATCCATAAACCTTCTCTGTGGTCTTCTTTTTTTCCTTCTGCCTGGCAGCTCCATGTCATCTAGTGGTTGTATGAAGACCTCAAAATCCTTTGTCTAATATATCCACCATCCCTCCTCTGCACGTGCCCAAACCATCTCGGCCTCGTCTCTCTTACTCTGTCTCCAAACCACTCAACCTGAACTGTCTCTCTGATATTCTCATTTCTAATCTTGTCCATTCACAATATTGTCTGCAAGCATCACAGTCCATGGAGACTCCTGCCTTATCTCATCTGTCTGCCTGTCCATCACCATCGCAAACAAGAAGGGGCTCAAAGCCAATCCCTGATTTAACCCCACCCCCGCCTTGAGCCTATCTCATTCCTGCTGCACACCTCGCCACTGTCTTGCTTTCCTTATCCATTTCCTGCACCACCCTCGCATACTTCTCTGCCACTCCAGGCTTTCTCATGCAGTACCACAGTTTGACCTTCTCTTCTCCACCAACACTCAAAGCAAACATCAAATCTGTGCTACTCTTTCTCGACATACTGCTACTTGCTGATTGTCACCTCTCTTCCTAATCTGGCTCATCAACTTTTTCTTTCTGTAGTTACTACAGCTCTGCACCTTTGCTCGTAAAAATCAACACCACTACACGTTTTCTTTATTCCTCAGGCATCCTCTCACTTTCCAGGATTATGTTTTACAACCTGCTTACAACCTGCTCTCTCCTATACATCTCCATACCTCCACAGCTATGTCATCAGAACCCACCAAACTTTCCTCTCTTCATTCTCCCCAGCTTCCTTCACTTCCACCTTACCAATCCTCTCCACTTCCTAATTTACCAACTTTCTTCCATTTGCCCTCCTCTCTCTCATTTTCTTCATTCATCAGCTTCTCAAAGTACTCCGTTCCTCTTCTCAGCACACTCACTCCACTCGTTAGTACATTTCCATCTCTATCCTTAATGACCCTAGCTTGCTGCACGTCCCTGCCGATCCCACTTTTTCTTTGCTTACCTCATCCTCATCCATGTTCCAGATACCTTCTTGGCAGCTTTCCTCACCACTTCAGTTGTACTTTCCCACTCATCTGGTAACTCTTCATTAACATCCAGAGCTTGTATCAACACCTCCTTGAACTCTGTGCAGCATTCTTCCTTCTTCAGATTCCACCATTTAATCCTTGCCTCTGCCTCCACTCATTTCCTCTTGCTGATTTCAAAGTCAGGGGTGGGCAATTCACTTTTCCATTGGAACAGTTAATGCTTTATAAAGTGCTAGTGGAAAGAATTTAACAATGAAAATGTGAAATAGGTAAACATGCCAAAATTTTATTACTATTTAATCAACATTCCCCCAAATAGTTGTGAATAAACTAGAAAGTGCTGTTGCTATTTTGCTTGTAATTTAATTGCTTAATCTACAGTTTTCAGTTCTTGTTCATTGAGACAAATGTGTCTGTTTTGGGCTTGAATAAGTGCAAAATGTTGGGTTCAATGTCTGAGGTGGAAATGCAAAGGACAGTGGTCAGGTGGTCATCATTGAAAGAGGATTTGTATCTGGATTTCTTAAACTTCCTCACTGACAATGTTTACTCCCATAAAAGGGCAGATCCAAAGAGAACCATCTCTTTACACGTTGAAAGTTGTCCTCTGTCAGAGAAGAACAAAAATCCAGCAGTGATACTGACTGGAATTTCTCTGTCATCAGTGACTCAAATTGCAGCAAACTGTTGTGATTCAGTGCTCTCGTCCCAATGACGTGAACTATTTTAGTTACAATATCAGCATTTTTAGCACTGATTGGACAACACCTTCTGGTGACTAATATAATGCAAACATTCCAATTTCAGTTCTGCGTTCATTTCTTGCACTCATTTCAAAAGTCCGACATTTTTGCCTGCCAGATTGGTGCAGCCATCGGCTGTAACACCAGTCATTTTGTCCCATTTCAGTTAAGCCTTTCCAAGTGTGCAGTTACCTGCAGTTACAGCTCTCATCCAGAGCCAAGTAGAAAAAGTCAAAATTGTCTACTTTGGTTTTCAACTGAAGCTCCAGAATTCCCGCTCTATCCGTCATCCAGCTTCTTACGGTACGTCTGAAGAGGGGCACATTCTCAAATTTGTTTTTCTCAGGCCATAATAGCACTGTAGCGTTCACCAAACACTCTTTGGTAGACTTCACACCAAAGAATGGTTTTATGTTTGTTTGTGATTTTGTGGGAAATCACAAAGCTGGTCTTGACTGCTCCATCCTTGGATGTGTAAAGCTTGATAAAAAGTCATTGTTGCTTTTGCAGCTTCGCTAGTAAAGATTTGGATGTGCGTTTTTGCTCTGCATCAGTTAAGTGTATTTTTCTGTGTGTTTAATCTCATCATGGTGATTCAGGCTCTAATACTTTAACACTACAGTCTGCTCCCCACAAACTAAACACACAGCTTTACCTCTGACTTAGATAAATAAATACTTAGAAATCCATGTCCTGTTAAAAACTGTGCATTCTGCATTAGTCTTTCTTTTTTAGTGTGAGCTGACATCTTTCAAAGGGTAGCAAACTTGCACCTCTCATAAACGCTAGTTCTAGTGCATTTACAGTGAAACTTAATTTGCTTGAAGCACGTACTTAAATTTAAATACGCAGTTGTCTTCAAAATAAAAGCAACAAAGCTGTATTGTGATTTCACACAAAAATCGCAGACAACAGGAAGCCATTCTCGGATAGGAGTTTATCAGTCAAGGACCACCAAAGGGTCAGCTGTGGGCTGTACAATGTCCAGGTCTGTCCTACGGACTACCAGCAGATGTTGCCTAGCTACATTGTCCCCTGATACTACCTTGCAGTCTTCTATCTCTTTCAGATTGCTCCTTCTGCATAAGATAGTCCACCTGTGTGAAACTTCCTCCACCCTTAAAGATCACTCTGTGTTCCTCCCTCTACTTAAAGTATGCATTCATCACAGCTATTCCCATCCTTTTTGCAAAATCCACCACCAGCTGTCTTTCCACATTTCTCTCACCGTACCTACCCAACACCTCCTCATCACCCCTGCTCCCTTCACCTAGATGTCCATTGAAGCCCGCTCCAATCACCACTCTCTCCCCCCGAGGACACCCTCTACTACTTCATCCAGCTTACTCCAGAATTCCTCTTTCTCTTCTAACTGACATCTAATTTGTGGGGCATACACACTGACAACATTCAGCGTCGCCTCTTTGATTTCCAGTTTTCAACTCGTGATCTGACACTCTCTTCACTTCCACAACACTATTCACATACTCTTCCTTCAAGATTTCTCCTACACCCTTTCACTTCCTATCTACAGGGTAGATGTATCTATATGGTAGATTTGTTTGAACCCACCTCCAGTGCTCCTGTCCTTGATTCCCTTCCACCTGGTCTCCTGCACACATAATATATCTACACCTTCCTTTGCTCCATCATATCTACCAGCTCTCTCCCTCTACTACAGTCCCTAGATTAAAAGCCCCTACGCTCACCTCCACACTTCTGCCTTACCTTCTCTTTCACTGCCTCCGAACCCACCACCCCCCTCTCCTCCTCCTTTGTCTTCAGCCAGTATCATAGTTTCCACTGACACCCTTTTGGCCAACAGCACCAGAGGATGTCATTGTTAAACTGGTCCCCAATTGATCTGTGTGGAAATCAAATTCTCGAAGAACTGCATGTTTGATTTGGCAAAGATTTTACACAGGATGCTCTTCCTGATGTAAACCTCCCCATTGATCCTGGCTTGGGACTGACACTAGGCACACCTTGGATTGTGGCCCCCGTTGAGGCTGTGTTTTGTAGCAGTAAAGGTATGAAGCAGTATTGTCCTATATGCAGTCACTGCTTTTGTGTGTGTGTGTTTTTATATTATTTCCTGAAGTTCTAAATAATACATTACACTCTGTATATTGTAAAATATCTATATATTTTCGAATGTTATCAGCATCAAGTGAGAAAGTGTCCGGAAAAAAAAAACACATTTTCCCCTAATCAAACTCTTCAACTTAACATCCTCTCCAAAGTCAATTTTGTTTTGCATTTATTTGCATTTTTTTTGTCAGTTGAACATAAGATGGAAATGGCAGTTAGTGCTCCTGCCTGCATTCCTCATAGCCTGAAATGGCACTAAACAATCTGTTTCCTGAAATACATGATGAGACTAAAATAGCAGGAAGAGCTTGAGATGAGTTTTCAGTCACTGGTGTAGGTATTTTTATGAGTCTTTGCTGGTGTAATGCCTCCTGATTTAAACACTTAAGTGGGTGAAGGTCTAACAAAACATAAATTTGCGTTGGCCTCATCTGTTCCACATGACAAGGCGAGAACAAGAGCGATATCGTGCCCAGTTCGAGCTTCAGTCATTCTCACGGCATAGACTCACTAATGAACTTATGTTACTGTCTTTGGTGGTGCTGTCTGTTCGTGCCCAAGACCTTTTGTCTTTGAGCAGGAAATGATTTATGATATCGGTTTACCTGATGTCTTAGATTTGCAATACTTGTTAACAGTTGCTTAAAACTGTCACTTTTTTCTTTTCTTTTTTTCCCCCTTTTTAATGATGGCATAGGTGCATGCCTAAACTAAAACTGAGTTATTTTACAAGTGATAAAATAATTGAAAGACTGCATACCTCTCACTGTCTGATAAAAAGATGTTTTTGTCTCAGCAGCTGCATTCTGGTTGACCTGATTTGTTAAATGTTATTATGGTGCTTTGTTTCTAAATTGTACTTTAAAATATTCTACATATTTTTGCTGAAACCAGATACTCGCTAATACTTCTGGGGCCTTTGGGTTGAAGGATCTGCATCATGCATTACAACTGATGGTATAATGTGGAAGTATTTAATACTATTTAGTTAATGCAAGCATAAAGTACATTATGCTAAGATGGTACAGTAACTACTGTAAACAATGCACCTGATAATTATCAGCAAGTGGATATTGTCAGGGGTTAAAGTGGGTCAGAACAATCTGGAGCAGAAGTCCAGCACCTTCAATAAATGAGTTATTAAATCTGACAGGCAGATTTAATACATAATGCTGTCAAGTGAGCACATTTTTCATGTCCTGCAGCCTGGTGTTGCTTCCAGCATGCTCTGTAATTTAAAAATTACATTCCATGTTCCTGCTTTCACCCTCAACACATCCTATTTTCTCTTTTGTCCTTGCGATGCATTCATGGTGTCAAAGTTGCGTTCATGGAACCTCAACATCTAGCCAGCGCTACTGAAGAGGCGCAGACAGAAATAGAGTGACGTTTGAAATGCAACTTTTCAAACATCTGAACAGATATTACCAAACACACAAACTATTGCTGTGCAGCATGTCACACATTCCTTCTTGGTAACTAAATGTACAGTTGCTGTTAATGTTAAACACTCAGAGACTGTAAAAAGAAAGACAGGACGGGCGAGGAAGATGAAAGATTATATAGTTGTAAGGTAAGGACTGTTCAGAAAGTGACATTTGATAAAATGGAAATTTCAAGTGTATTTGTAATGTCCCCATTTATTCTAAAGCTTTTTAAATTAGACAAATGCATGATTTCTGGATTGTGTTTATGAAATATATTTCAGAGCAAATTTAAGTATAGTAATTCTGTGTTATTCAAAAGTTGCATGAAAACTGGACAGTTTAGGCTGGAGTGGTTAGTTTGTAGTACTGTGGTGACGTTGACACCCATGCACTACAGTATGTTAGACTAGTGAAGAGCAGGCTGTGGTGTTAATGGTCAGTGTGAGGTTACATCAAGTAGCAGACGTTAATACACAAAGTAAAATCTACTGGAGCTAGTGATACAACTCATTATGCGACTTAGTTCTAAGCGATTCCTGTGTCTGCGCTGCTACAGGACAGCTGATATTAAGGTTTCCCCGCCTGCCAAATCCCACTTTAACTCCTAGATACTGTTATTGTGAGCATATACTTTATTGACATTCAGGTTCCAGCTTCAAAGATAAAATAGCCTGTCTGTATATTACTACTTACTGGTATCTACAAACAGTGTAAAGAATGGGATATTTTAACCACTATTATAACACTTCAGAAATGCATTTAAAAGTAATATTTTTTCACAAGAAATTCTAAAGTCTAAAAAATTGAGTATTTTTTAATAACTTTTGTTTAAAAACTTTTGCAAGCCCATGGCCCAAATTACAATCTGAAAAAGTCTCGCTGTTTGGTTAAACATAAGCATTAGTTTCAATGTATTGACTTGGAGACACCATCACTGCTACTGCTGTACACTCCAGAGTTTGTGATGAGTGTTGCTGCCTTTTCACCACCACTATGACCAAATGTCAACATTTGCTTGGTTTGGCTTCACTCACCATGCACCAGTGGTTGGTTTCGCAGTGCTTTCTTCTTATTTATTTATGTATTCAAAGTATTTTCATCCTCTAGGGTACAGGTGACCATTTAAGAGCAGAACTGCTGCGGCTACTACTGAGGCTCAGTTGTTTCCTTTTTTATGCAATACATCCTTATCAGTGACCAATCTGCTGTAGTGATTTATTGCCATTTGACAACAACTCTCCAGCATTTTCTCCTGATATGCTCCCAGAACAGGGTTATTTGGTGCATGCTCAATTCTTGGTGTGTTAGATAAAATATTTTTGAAGGGATCTCATTGGAATTCATGGCTGTTCTGTTGGTTTGTTTATGGTGAAGTCTTTCCCTCAGGCTATATCTGCATTGCTGACGGCAAAGCATAAGAGATTACAAAAAGTGCACATATCAGATACTTTTTGATCTATGCCTTGACCAAAGGCCCATGACCTTAAAAAGAAAAAAAGTGCTGAATGGATGGTTATTAATTAATCAAAGCCTAGAGTTCATGAGGTCTTGCCATTTTTTTGTTATTGTTTGATAATAATTAAATATTTTACATAGAAGAAAGGCTCTCTGTAACAGCTTAGTTTTTGCCCATCTGTTCACTAGAAGTCAAAGAAAAAAAAACAAGTTACTTGACTGCCTTATTTAACGTCTTATTGTAAGTATATACATGCTTTGGGCAATGCAAGGTGAAAGTACACACATTTTATCTATTAAAATGACCAAATAAAAAAATGTTTTTTTTTTTTTCTTGTGCTGCCAGTCCCTTCCTTTGTGTCATAGGCTATTATTGTGGAAAGAGAACCCGTTTGCCCACTTAGGTTATCGTCTGGTACTCTAGCTTCCTTCCACAGTCCACAGACATGGATTTTAGGTAAAGTGGTGCATCTGAATTGGCTACAGGCGTGGATGTGAGAGCTCGTAGTTGTCTCTGTCCCTGTGTTGACTGGTGACCTGTACAGGGTGACCCTGTCCTTTACCGGATAAGTAATTTAAAAATGGATGGATGGATGGATAACAAATACAGCCAAAGCATTTAGTAATTTTGTGGTTATTCAGATTCTGTTGGCATCAGTCAGTCAGCCATTCGATATTCTTTAAAAGCAACTCATTTGGCTAATTCCAAACTGAGTTTCTGATATAATTTCTTCTGTGTTTATTGCAGACAAAAAACATATGTTCCAGACATATGTATTATGTCTGACATTTTATTAATGGGGAAATGGAGGCGCCAATCACATCAGATCACGATTGTTGAAAGTTTAAGTAGTCCTTCAAATTACAGTGTGGACTTTTGCATCTAACTCTACAACAATTGAAAAAAAAATACACGTGTTGTAGTGACCTTCTGTTTTATGTTTATCTTGATTGGTATCCTTCACTAAATAACGAGTCTAACCCCTCCAATCAGCTAGATATGCATAATTGCTTTTGTCATTTCTTTGCAGAATGTTTTCACGCAGCAGGTTTCCTTCATTTCAGTCAGGACCTCAGTCAGGCACGGTAACGCCTGCAAATCAGGGTTCCCCATTTTGATTGCTTCCCGTATAATATCTGATTGGTAACATAAATTTGGAAAGCAACATCAAAAATTGTTATGCCTCTTCATAAACATGAAAAATGATGTAAGATCAAATTTATTATAAAAAAGGGTCATTATTTGACACATCTACTGTAGGCGCAGTATTTTGATCATATTATGCTGATGTGTTTGGTACCAAATGAGGAGTTTTGTGACCCGACTCTAAAATCTGAAGATGTGTTTCTGTGCCTCTAGCGTTCCGCTGACTTTGTCTAAAGGTATGAGCAAAAAAGGCAGCTAATTAGTTACATCTCATTCAGCTGGCTGACTCAAGGTTATTTGACTAATTATGTGCAGGTAGGCATGGTAATGCAAACACAGCTATGTGAATAGTGAGTCTATCAGAGCAGCAGAATGTTTTTTTTTTTGGTTGTTGATGTCTGCCCTTGGATTTGTGGGAGAGTTCAAGGCAAAATTGGTTAAATTATGTTCAGCAAGATGGCACAAATTAATTTGACAGATCTTCAGTCTTGTTTGAAATACAAAGGTTGCTTTATGTAGAAAGATGGAAGCTAATGAACAGTAATGGTGTATATTTGTCAGCGGTGACTTTGAACAAGATTCAATTCATAAAGAAGAGATATTTAAAAAAAATAACTTACTTTTCCTGACTCGTTTCCATTTAACAGGTGGTAGAAAGCAATGGATAGTAAAACTTTTACAGTGATTATGAGCAATAGTTATCCGGTCTTTCTGAAGGTCTTTGGCTGCTTTTTCACTCATTTTCATTACAAGGGACATTCCTGATCAGTGCCATGCAAAATAAAGTCAAACTTCCTAAATAAAAAATATAATCTAATATAATCTAAAAAATATACAGAAAATAAAACAGTGTGCATAAAATATACAGAAAATAAAATGTATAAAAATATATACAGAAAATGTATTAAAAATACAGATGAGATAATGTATAAAATTATATACATTATAAAAAATAATGTACACATAATAATGGAGATGGTGAGTATTGCACATGGTGAATGAATATTGCACTAGTGAATGAGTATTGATGAGTACAATCTGTCCCTTTTCTTTTTAGCTGAATCAATGATGACACAGAAATAAAATGGTAGATTTACATCAACAAGGTGATTAGCAAACAGCTATTTACCAAACTCTTGGCAGCATGGTGTGCAGTGTATCCTTAAAGAAAATTGAGTAAACTGGACAAGTGGAGGACAAAAAAGAAGTGGCAGGTCTAAAAATCTTATCTGAAAGTCATGTCCTCAAGAAATCCAACAAAGACCTGATGCAGGACCTCAGAGATGCATCTGGCTCTTCCATCTACTTTTCACCAAAACCTCATCAGAAATGGTCTCAAAAAGCCATCCTTAAGGAAGGGAAACAGGGGGAAAAGGCTGAGGTATACAAAATTACACAAAAATTGGACTGAAAATCAGTGGCTGCATTTCTGCCAGTGGTGTTGGGGATCTTGCCTTTTCTTGTCTTGGAACTGTGAACACAGAAAAGTGACATGCTTCAAATTTTCAGCATGGCAATGATCCCAAACACACTGCCAATACAGAAAGCATATGTGGATAGAAAAACACACAGTGGAACACTGTCAGTCATGGATTAGCCTCCCCTGAGTCCAGACCTCAACATCATTGAGGCATAGTGGGATCATCTTGACAGAGAACAGAACAAAATGCAGAAACATCCAAACAAGAGCTCTGAATGTCCTTCAAGAAACCTTGAGAACTGTTCCTGAAAATTACTTAAAGAACTTACAGAAAAAGAAAGGTGGTCACACCAAATATTGACTTCCAAGCTTGTTAGAATTGTGCAAACTCTGTTTTTGCCTTCTATACTTTATTTCCATGTGTGTTTTTACATGTTTCACTGCACATATTTACCATAAGAAAATAAGGGGTATAAACAGTATTGTATAAGAAAAAATATCTTGAGGAAGATTTTCTTTAAATCAATTATTTTTTTAAAAATGTGACTTACTTTAGTTTTACAAAAAGATAAAAAAAAACCAACAACATTTATTTCAAAATGTTTAGTACTTTACCCAAGGAACCAAATTTCCCAGCTGAGATGCACAGCCTAGATCAGCCCCCAGAAACTGAGAAAGAAAGAAATTGCTTTTCCTTTTCTATATTTTTGAACTCTGCCCATATAATGCAAGTTAATTTTGTGATATTCATTTAGAGAGCATTTTTGACTGTGGTAGTTCAGTTTCCTTCTCATTCTTGGTGTCATCAGGATCAAATTTTGATTGTGAACATTCTTGATTAAAATAAAGTGATGTACTAAATAGTCAGTGCATTAGAGTCTTGGGTAACTCGTACATTACAAGATGAATGCAGTTAAAAAGAAATCTGTTACATTGCAGCAGTTGCTATCTAACCCCCTGCATTTAGCCTGGCAATTTTGAAACTGACTGTAGGTGTGGACATTAGAGTGTGTGGTCGTCTATTTTTATGTGGGGGCCCTGTAATAGATATGTCACCATAAGGTCTGTGAGAGTATGCATCAATGTAAGTGCCCAAGTCATTAATATCACCTCAGAGCTTTAACTTTAAAGATTTTCACAGTCTTATTGCATGAATTTTAGGAAATAAAAGTGTAAGTCATTACGCAGCCTTACAGGTTAAATGGGTTTTGTGAAAACAAAAACTGGTGCCAGTGCACTCGAGTGAAAGAGGGCGGGTGGACTGCGCTGTTATTTTAACATTATGTTGAAGAAAAGTCTTTGTTGCAATGTTAGTACCGTCAAAGCCATCGTCCTCTAAAAGGCTACAGAGGTGCAGATGTTTTGAAACAAAGGACTAGATCCAGTAGATCCAGGTGTCATTTTATTTTATTTATTTATTTATTGCCCCAGTAGAGTTGCTTGAAATTTTGAAAAGCATTTCAGCATCTCAGTAGTCTGAACTTTGGTGCTCTTCTAATATGAATATTATTCTAATATCTCTCAGTGAGTGACAAGACGCTTCACCTCCATATTGCAAAGTTAATTATCAAGTCATTAAGTCAATCAGCCAACATAATATAAACAGTTATTATACACAGGATGTTTGTCATTTGTGAATAGAGTCAACTGACAATAGATCATAGAAGATAAGAAAACATTTTCTTTATATTATTGCATTTCATCTGGATTCCAATATAGTAGGTTATTTTCAGCCTGTAAATTGTGTATACACATATATGTGCTCTTTTAGGGTTCGGCTGCCTCTGTGTGTGTGTGTGTGTGTGTGTGTGTGTGTGTGTGTCCATGCATTAAACTATAATTCTGCTGCTTTATATAGATGGACTCTCTTGAAATCACTCCGCTTATTGTTGTGCTGGCACCTTTATGCTACTTTGTTGCTAAAGTTAGATTGCATCTTGAACAACTTGCCTCTTCTTGTGTGACTTTGGTCTCCCTGACACCAAGCATCAGGCTCAGCAGGACCAGACTCTTAATTACAGACAAAGCAGACAAAGGAAAAAACTGTGGCTCAAGAGCAGCATTTCAATTATTTATTGACTCTTGACACAAAAGGCTCGCCTCACATTCCTAATGCACACAAATGCTTGTGCATTGTTGCATTGTACATTTGTACAACTCACAAATGCTAAGTGCTAAGCCAAAAACGTGACATGTAAAGGCTCTGTAAAGAGATCATGTTGATGTTCAGTATTTCTGCTTTTGACTGAAAACCTTTCTGGTTTAATAGCATTAAACCTTTGTGCTGAAGAACACTGCAGTTGCAGCCTTATATGATGTAATCATACAGGTGGCGCATGCGTATTGGGCGCATTTTCCCTCTCTGGGGCAAACAATGTACCTCAATGACTTATTATAATTTTGGCTCATTTAACTTTTTCAGATAGATTTCATGGCCAATAAGACACACATTATAATGTGTCCTTGAGTCAAACCTCATTAGCGATGTCAATTTTATTTAAAGAAAATGTTTACCTTTACTTCTTTTATTAGTTTTGTTCCTGCTTTGTTGTATATAACTGATATGATGTTTTCTTTGAATTTATATTATTCATCATGTTTCATAATAGTAATTGTCAGCTAGGCTGTTTGTAAATGTTTCAAAGCAAAAACTAGAAACATTTCTGAACAGGCAAGTTTCTGTTGCTAATTGCATATAAAAAAAAACATTTTTGTACATATCACAAACTCTTCTATCAGTGAGTGCAACAGGTTTTCCCGCTGTTAGCCGCTATTAGCCAGTACAGTGGTACCTTGATTTGCCAGTGTTCCAATTAACGGGTTTTTGAGATACGAGCGGTCGCTTGGTCGAAGTTTTACTTTATGCTGCGAGCGAATATATGAGTTACGAGTGAGCGAAAATACACCATTCATGCGTTCCATTTGTTTTTTTCCCCTGTCAATGTGCACTCATTTTTGTCGGATGGTTGTTGCTGTGTTTGATTATTTTCTGCATTTATTTTGGAATTTATTTTTTTAAAACCATGGTTCCATAGAAAGCAAATGCCAGCATCAGTGCTGAAAAGGTTGATGACCATGGATACAAAGCATAAAATTATGGAAAAACATGAGCGAGGTGTGCATGTTGCTGTCTTGGCAACATGCACACTCTTACGAGTGCGCCAAAGAAGGAGGAGAAGATTAAGTGAAGTGGGCAGATTAATGGGGTGGGGGCAGATTAATGACGTTTCAATTCATTTCGATGAGAACATTTGATTGACATACGATCAAATTAAGTTACGAGCTAGATCACAGAACGAATTAAACTCAACGTACCGCTGTATTAAATTTTAACTGGTTTTCATGTTGCCTGGTTATGTTTGTCAATATTTCATCCTGTCATTGTAAACTCCAGATGTTTATAGATTTGCAAATTCATTGTTTAATTTTTTTTTTAATTAAGTAGCACAAAACAAGATTACAGCTGTTGACCAAAATGGCTACCAGCTTAGGCCACTAACTGTTGCACATTGTGAACCACAAGCACGACCTCACAGTGATAACTAAAAAGGTATTCATAGTTGTTTTCTACAGATAGACACTGATTAAATTAAATAAAGACTAGTCAGGAAATGTTCTTTTAAATGCTGAGCACATACAGGACATAAACATCTCTGTAAATGGTGATTAAATAACTAACCATGACTGAGAGACTGAATGATACAGACCAAACCAAAACCAAAGGCAGGCGTGACGTTACTCTGAAAACACAAGGTGTGTCTGTCATGTGAAAATGTGTAGGCCCCCAAAATACTAATTATGCTAAATTATTTCCATATGATCCACTACACTCTGCAGCTTCAGTTTAAGACACGATCAACTGTAAATGCCCTAAACTCACCGCTCCATGTGTTTATATGTTTACTCAAATTTTCATTTGAGCTTTTTACTGTTTTATGAAATTTTACAAAATATTTAGTTTTTATTGCAACATACTCAGCTTTGCAAGATTTTTACCATTGTCTGCGTACTATACAGTGAACGTAGTGTCAGGTGCTTCATGGCGGCTGCTCTCACTCATGCACTGTAAAGTGTTACTTCTGGATATTAAATTTTTTGCTGTTGGAATGTGTCCATATTACTTGCCCAGGAAATTTGCCTCCATTATTATCTAACCACAGTCTAGTCAAGCTGACACTCTAAAACTTGTATCCACAAGAGATGTTAGAAGATGAGACTATGGAGGCACCACAGGACTGCTTTGAGGCTACAGGCTGATCATGGAATTTATCCAATTTTATGAACTCACCACCTTAGCTGCCCAGATTGTGTATATGTTCCTTTTGGATTACTCGTGACCTGCAAAAATGGTTTTATCCTTCTCCCCTTCTTTCCTCCAAGTGAACTCTGGAGGAGTACAAGCTAGGCAGCCACATCAACAACAGGTTGAACTGGACGACAACACAGAAACTGTATGAAAGAAGTGAAGATCAGACTCTCTTTCCTAAGGATGCAGAGCTCATTTAATATGTACAGCAAAAAGTTGGAGATCAGTCAGTTGTGGGAAGCAAGGCGTGGTTTACTGTGGTCTGCTGGGGGACAGCATCAGAGCTGAGGACACGAGCACACAGATCTGTAAGGCTGGCTCCGTTAGTGGCTGCAAACTGGAGACGCTGGAAGCCAGGGTGGAGAGGATGTCACTTACTCCTCACAGATAATCCTGACTACCCTCTGCAGCACTTCATACATATTACTATATTTTATCAGATGGAAATGGGTGCTGTGCATCTTATTCGTTTAGTAGAGTATTTATTTAATTTCTCGATTACTTTCTCTAATTGTATGGGTTATATGTATATAATTTTTAAAAATAAAATCACGGAACTCAGCCTGAGAACTTGACTTGTTCTCTGAGAAAATCTAAATGTATTTCCTGTTCTTCTTCTGTTTCCATGGCAACATGACAGGGAATGGACAGGCTACAGACTCTAATGAAAATGTTCCACAAAGTAGCCGGCCCTTCATTTGTGAATTATGTCTTACACGTACATACACACACACACAAACACACACACACACACACACGTATATATAGCCTGTCATTTAAATACAATTCTAATTGCATAAAAATCAGTTAATTGATAAAAAACATCGTGTTGCAGTTGCAAGATTTCATAACCTTTGGGAGAGCGCACAAAGGCATCAGTAGGCTGCTAATTATTTAGTCTACAGTTGGAGCAGTGGTATGGACAAACTGAAAGAGCTGTACTGTTATCCCAAATAATGCCACGCATTTGCAAATTTCTATTCGAGCAACCTTGAATTAAAAAAAAAGAAACTTCTTCTAATCTGGCACAAGAATTATCTACAGAAAATGGTGTTTCAGTGACTGCTCACACAATGTGAAGGACATTTTTCACCAACAGGCAGTATCCAAGAAGAAAAGGAATAAAAACAAAATGGCATAAAAATGGAGTATGAATATTATCAGCAGAATAAACCTGAATTAATTTGTTTAAATCAGAGTGGGTCCAGCAATTTTTGGTGTGAACTTGGTCAGTATTGCCATAGAGACTGGACAGTGCAGAGTAAAATATGAAGATGGGAGTGTGTCGATAAAGGCGAGTGAGAAAGGCAGGGAGGTAATGCCATTTATAGGTAACACTAGGAATGCAAGTTTACATTTTGAAATATTCACATAAACTAGGATTCCCACTTGGCAAGAAAGGGATTTCCAGTGTGACAATGATTGCAAACATGCTACAACAACCACACAAAAGCTTTTAAAGGAAAAAAAAATTAGCTGACCAGGTATGTCCCCGTGCTGGAATCTGGTGGCACATCTTCTGAGTTGCAAAGCAGACGGTGGAGCAACAAAGCCTCTCCAGCAGAGCATCTCTTCTCTGTTGGTGCAAAAGTGGTATCATCCACTCCTAGGAGGATCTATCACCAACAGTAACATCACCGCCTACCAGAGTAAAATTAGAACTCTGTTTTATTGCCATGCTTTTCTACAATCAGCACAAACAAAAAGTTATATCCATGAAAAACAATATGTAATTAATGAATAATCATACAAACTGGCCCTTTAAAATTGAGTTATCTTACAAGAAATCACGTAACACACGTAACACGTAACACATTTTCTAACTCAGTGGTTACAATAGTTTAAAGACACCTGTTTTTTTTTTCTGTCTCTGAATCATTCCATCAGATACAACTAGGAAAAAAACACACCAGTATGAGTGGAAGTTTTTCAATTATTAAATCAGACATCTATTAAAACAACACGTATCAGAGGAAATAGAAAGCTCAATTTAAATCCCATTTTTAAGTACACAAAGCAGTGTATACATTGTAGAATGAGATTCTGACATCTGAGTTGATACAGTTTCAGGTAGAACTGTTTGTTTTTCATTGGAGATGATAATCGTTTATCCATGTTATGTACTGTATACTCTCTAGAACAAGACTACCTACAGTATTTGCCCTATTTGCAAGTCAGTGTACAATCAATGTAATTTTTTATGTCTTTCTGCCGATCTTAAGGTAAAATATTTCTTTCAGCATGTTTAACTATTGCAGTTTATCCATTGTTGAAGGTTAATGATTAGTAGAGGCCATGTTGGTTGCATTTTCACTTCCATATTACTCATTAGTTTAAGATAATGAGAGCTGTAGGCTCCAGTTAATGTTCCAAGCCTGACCCAAGGACACGATTGAGTCATATTGGGTCACGGTGAAGCGAAAATGTTGATGCAGCACTTGTAACGCCCGTGAATCACGATCAGACACTGACGCGCCATGAAATCAATATGAAGTCAAGTAATAAGAGCGAGCAATCAGCCTCCTTATGAAGAGCAGGTTGGGTGCCGTCCTCATACATAATTATGTTGACACACAGCAGCACCCAGCTAAAGGCCATGCAAGATTTAGTAGAGCAATTTTATGGTATGAGGAGAGAAATTTGGCATAAGAAACGGTTTCAGAGCGCTGTAAAGTTTTCAGAAAGAAGCACAGCGTTATTGAGTGCTATCTGATCTGACATCTTTGTACACAAGAACCCGCTGATATACCATTTTTCACAAACACATCATTTTTTGATTTTCTAATTGATGAATGATTTGAGAGGGAAAAAAAGGTGACACAAAGATTACTGCAGCAAGTTTTAAAGTATTAGTCAGGAAAATTACAATTGTGCAGGATGGGGTTTAATAATTGAACATTGAGTGGATGCACCGCTCACATAAATGCTTGTATTCTCTATATGAAACTGGGTGATTTTACTGAAGTACTTTCACAGCATCTTAACAGACACCTTTTATCAGCTTCTGCGGCGCCACTCATTTTGTTTTTTTCTGTTTGAGCGCACAACATTTTGTGCTTTCAAAATACATTCATTGTTTTTCAAATGGTTTTCCTCCATCTGTGGAAAAGGTGAGATGCAATCTGGGATTCGAAGCTGACTCTCAATTGAGTTTTAATGGTTTCTTTCATTTTCCTCTTTATCAGCATAATTGAAAAGCAGTATTAAGAGTCACTGGGTTGACTTGATAAGGCTTTACAGTTTTCTTTTTTAATCAGTTCCCACATATTGTTCAGTAAGATGTGTAATTATTTATGGATTTACTATGTGAATGTGCAAAAAGAGCCAATTATTTGTGACCAAGTGTCTAAAATGCTTCCAGTCACCTTGCAAGTGAACAGCAAAGGCATTTATTTGGGGGCAATTGAGATTTAACAACTTGTTTACTTCTTTAGTGTTTTAGGGGTTGCAGAAAGACTGCCTTAATGAAAAAAATAGTTATTGGGGTAATAGATTCTAATGGCTAACATGTTAGCAAAATAATAACACATACACATTCAGGAGACATGCGAGAGCCCAATTATGCCATAATTTAGAGCCATGTGTCAGGCTGCCTTTTATATAGCGGAAATTAAGGGCTCTTTACCAGCTAGATGCTCATATATTAGCTGCTAAGCTGTTAATTTTGTCTCTGTCATTTGATGCTGTGCAGGTGGCATACTGTTTTTTTCTTCTTTTTTTTTTTTTGTGCTGAAAACAGCTGTTTGCTGTGGCTAGAAACAAAGTCAGTGCTGGCTCCGTTTGCACACTGCGGAAGGCAAAACATAAAGCGATGAGGGAAACTGGAGGGGGCGGCGACAAATCTTTTAGCTCCTCACTTATGTGACCCCTTTCACATTAACACTAACGTGGCGGTAGCTGAAATTGCCCATACAGTTAGTATTATTTTGATATTGCTTATTTATCCATTTAGGTATGAGTGCTTGTTGTATAGGAGCATTACTTGAACAAGTGTTGAAGTTTCAGAATAGTTTCAGAATAGTTACCTTTACCTGGATTGATTGTGTGGAAGTGCTTTGCTTCATGATTGTAAATAAGGATGTTTAACAATCAATAACAGCTGAATCATATGTTGCAAAGACAGTTACTGACATTCACACTGGCTCACATTTATTTCTTA
>VUQJ01021043.1:8473-34038 GCA_015108635.1 Andinoacara biseriatus | reverse complement strand
TTCCAGGAGCCATTGCAACACTTTCCTTACATGCATGTAATGTTCTTCCAAAATCTTTGAAAAAGATCAAGCTATCATCTAGATATACAAACAAAAATATTTAGAAAATCTCTCAGAACACCATTTACTAGAGTTTTAAACTGTTTTTTGTAAGCTTTAGGCAGTCCTTGCCAAAGTCAGGCAAAATGTCTTGCAGGCTAAATCATCCAGGTAAGGAAATCCCAGAAAGCCGATTATGTTTTCCTGGATGTAGCGTTTTCATTGGGGGAAATGTTTCATCACTCATCCAAGTGACTTCTTTTGTCTCAGCTGACTGCAGATTTCCCCGAACGTATAAAGAGTACATTTACATAATCACCTAACTAGCACCACTGAATAACAGTGGGCCATGAGTTCAGTTTCATGAACATTAGTATGCAAATTCTCATGACTATTGAAAAGGCAGGTGAATTGAAAACTGGAGTATATTGATGCATGCTCAGTCATCCAGAAAGTTTAATCTGTTCATCTGGATATAGCATTTTCAGTGGGAGTTGGGGAATGAAAGCAATGACAGCATTCCAGAGTCCATAGTTTTGTTTGGCACTTATGCATTGGTCCTCATTATTCACAGGTCGGGAGCTCGAAGCATTTAGACCAGAAACATGCGACAAGGAGGACAAGACACTGGGAGTGGAAGAGATGTGTGTCTTGGGGTTGCGTGCAAGCGTAGGTAGTGCTTTCAATGGCTTTAGTTAAAAGATATAGCTCAGCCCACTGGAGAGCCATATCTGTTATCAACCCAATGATATATGAAACTTTCAATTCAGTGGGTTTTCTCTGTAATTATTGTATGGTCTGTACCTTACAATATAAAGCACCTTGAATAGAATAGAATGTCTTTATTGTCAGTATACAGAATGTACAATGAGATTGGAGTGCCATGGAGTAGGAAGTCACACTTTATAAAATATAAAATAGAAGTTCTAAAAATATACATAAAATAAATCAGAATGTATAAAAAATTTACATAAAATAAAACAGAATGTATAAAAATATATTGTAAAAAAAATTTAATACGTATATATATATAATAATGAAGATGGTGAGTATTGCACTTGGTAAATGAATATTGCACTAGTGAATGAATATCGGATATTACACAATATAGGGGTGATAGATATTGTTCAGTATGAATGATATAATATTGCACAGTGATGTGGGTATTGCACAGCTAGAGTGGGTGAGTGTGAGTTCATGGTGGTGATTGCTCTGGCAAAGAAACTGTTCTTGAGTCCTGAGTTTATTCTGGCTTTGATGCACCTGTACCGCCTGCCAGAGGGCAGCAGGTCACAGTTCAAAGCCAGGGTGTGAGCTGCCCTTCATGATGTTTTTGGCTCTGCTGAGGCAGCGGGAGGGTCTAGATGTCCATCAGGGAGGGGAGAGGGCAGCCAAAAATTCTTTGTGCTGTCTTGACTATCCTCTGAAGCCTCACCGTTTGCCTCAGTGCAGCTACCATACTGTGATACAGTACGTCAGCAGGCTCTCAATGGATGAGCGGTAGAAGGTCAGCAGCAGGTTTGAGTCCAAGTTGTTCTTCCTGAGGACCCTCAGGAAAGCGAGCAAAGCAACAGTTAAGTTCCTCTGCTACCGACACACTCACATCTCCTGCTGTCACATCACAACCTCTAAAGTTTTTGATGTTCTGAATGCCTGGCACACCTTCCGTGTGGTATTGCTGGACATGTAGTTCCTGTAGTTCGCCTTGGCTTTTTTAATTCTTCTTTTCAGGTCAGCTCGAACAGCACTGTACAGAGCTCTGTCGCCTGAACTGAAGGCAGCATTGCAGGTTTTGAGGAGTGAACGGACCTGGCTGTTCATCCAGGGTTTCTGGTTAGGGAAAACCCGGATGTTTTTGCTAACAGTCACATTTCCGATACAGAACTTAATGTAGTCCAGTACCATCCTTGTGAATGTTTCCAGGTCCTTATCTTCAAATAAGTCCCAGTCTCTGTGTGTGAAGCAGTCCTGTAGGTTGGAGAGCGTGTTTTCAGGCCAGGTTGTAATGGTTTTTACAGTAGGCCTAGCTCTCTGTCTGAGAGGGGTGTACGCTGGGGTGAGCAGCAGGGAAAGATGGTCGGACTGGCCAAGGTAGGGGAGGGTTTTGGCTCTGCAAGCGTGCTTAATGTTGGAATAAACATGATCAAGAGTCTTCTCCTCGCTTTTAGAACACCTGACATGTTGGTGGAATTTCGGGAGTACAGTCTTTAGGTTGGCCTTGTTAAAGTCTCCCGTGATAATAAGAGCACCTTCGGGGTGGGCCCGCTGCTGTTTGTTAATGGTGTTCAAACTAAATATGATTACAAAGCTCTCAATATGAGGTGCCATGGATGTATGTACTTAGAACACCAGTGCTTACTGAACATCTGCACTAATAATTTTATCTTAATCCCAGTTCCTTGAGCTCAGTGAATAAGAAGGGTGCAGAGAGGTGGGAGGTTTGTTTGATTGAAGTGCTTTGACTGCTCAGGTATATCAGAATAGTGCTTTATAAGAACCAGTCCATTTCAGTGTGACAGTACTAAATAAATTCTAGGTATCTTGATCTTTGAAAACTGGGCTTAGAATGAACTACTACATGTACGATGTCTTTCTGGCATGCCAACATAGATGGTGTAGTGTGAGGAGTGTATTAACAGAGCATTAGCTCCATTGTACTTACACTACTATAAAACAGTATGGTGATATTCACAATTTATTGCTATAATGTGTTGATTATGTTTGAAATTACTGGTGAACAGACGTTATTTCATGAAGTTTTATGTTTAATGAAAAGCATTCACAATCCAATATTTGTACATTTAATGCTTTTTCATTTAGACTAATAATTTATAGCTCCATCACCTCTGTCAAATCTGATAGAGTTTTATATTGAACATCACACTAAATGTATAAGACAATATGCAGTGTCCATGTGCACATTTTTCTGCATGAGTCTTTAGAGCCCAATGATCTGATGAGGACCCGACCTACAGTTGAGACAAAGAAGAATTTGATAACTGCTGGTTTTCTTTAAATGAGACTAAATTACATAACATGGACAGCAGACAGTATAGAACAATACATAGTACAGCAGCACACACTGATTTTGGGTAAACCATGTAATTTTTCCTTAGTGCAGATTTTCTCTTAGGCTTGTTCTGCAGACAAGCAGTCCATCTTTGGCTGATTTGCCCTCACTTTAAGCCGTTTTAAAAACATTAAAATACAGTCAATACAAACACCTATCTTCTGACTTTGGTCAATGCTGGAATTCTGTCAGAATCCTTAATCTCTGTCTCTAATAGATTCTCTAAATAAGCGTCAGACATTTACTTTGAGGTTTTGAAAGTATGGCCAATAAATGTGGCTTAGCAGTAATTTTAAGCTTTGGGAATTTTACTATAGTAACTATGGAATCCTTAGTCATCAAAGTAGTGCAAACCTAACTTGTAATGTGCTTTTCCTACTGTCATCTCTAATGTCTGTAAAGACAAACCTGCATTATGCCATGATGGTGACTTAGATAAAAGTAAGTGAGATGTTACAAAACATGGCTGAAACATCTTCCCTCTGGCTGTTGTGGCTGATATGCTCATGATGTCAAATGTCTCAAACTAAATACCTGACAGAGTGAAAATATGAGTTTAAAAACCTGATTTTTGTTTCTTCTCTATGACGTGTAAACCCCGTTTGACAGTTTTCAGTGTGCCATATGTGGCTTTCAGAGTATATGCTAACAGTGTTACGAAGGCTGCCTCTGCTGTGTGCAGAGAGGAGAACAGACACTTAAACTGGGTCATCTGGAACACCAACACATCAACCAATTATGGCCAATTAATCCTACTATCTCTGCTCTGGATCTCGCTATTTAACTGGCCTGTTCTGCTCCATCTGACAAGGATTCACTCTGACAACTGGTGTACTATTTCTTTCTCTATTCTTTCTCTTTTTTTCTCTCTCTCACACACAAGGAGCACACATAATTGTTGCTACCCAAGTCTCAGCCAGGCTTTGCTTTAAGAATGGAGTTGATATACACTGGCAGAGATCTCTACAGGGTTTGGAATCCCAAGGAATCTGCCAGTAGAATAAACAAACATATTTGTCATGTAAAGGATGAATGTCACTAATCAGGTATTTATTAATTAGATAGCAATCATTTACCCATCAGGGCTGGGGCTAGCTGGTTAGCATTTGCATTTGATTGTTGGGGTTTTATCGTGTTCACAATATGAAGCATCTTGAGGTGGCCGTCAATGTGATTTAATGCTATATAAATAAATTTGTATTGAGTTGAATTGAACTGAATTGTGTTTCACTGAATTTAATTGAATTGAAAGATTTCATGGTGACAGAATATGACAATATTGAGCTATATATTCTGATCCTATACCACAGCAAGTCTTTTTAATCTACGAAATTCAGTAAAGCCAGTGAACCAGTAACCAACCAAAAATGGAGAACCGTGTCCATGCAATAATCGCAACACTCAAGTGATCCAACAAAAGTGGCCAACTTCTCCACAAACACTAAAGGTCACAGCACAAACTACTCACCTCGTTATTTGGCATCCAATAATAATGATACAGTAGATGCACACAGGTATGTACAGAAATACCTGTCCATACACTACATGCCAACTCAACAAAGGGCCAACCTGCTTCAACCACAAAACCAAAAACTACTGACTGGTCTCAAATTGCTTTCAAAATTCTTATAAAGTGTCGCTGGTTTAATTTGTGTCATGCCTTGGGCTGTTGCCCAGCGGTTTGTGTTATTTGATTAATGTATTACATTGTGTTTCTTAGTAGGCTCTTGGTTTTGATTCATGGGTTATGTTGTGGTTGTGGGTTATTGTGTGTTTAAGGTTTACCCTCTGTCCTTGTGTCAAATTCTTCTATCTTAGTCTTGGTCTGTGTTTCCACTTCCTCGCTTATTTTGGTAGTGTCTTGTGGGGGTGGCACCTACGGCTGGAGAAAGAGCACGCATTAGGCCAAAAAAATCACAGCACGCCCTGCTAGAGCCGTAACAAACGTAACACTGCAAGTATACGCACTGATATATTCTGCAGTGTGGAGCCTTGCAGGGTCTACAACGTAACCTATGTGGCCGGCGACGTTGCCAGCAATTAGGCTTGAGAAGGCGATTATGTGTTAGTTTCTGTTAATTATTGAGTGGGAAATCTATTCCATAGCCTACGTTATGAAATTTAACTACATGTTGGGGCAAATGCAGCCCGCAACAATCGTAATTGGCCTGTTCAGCAGCATTCGTTTCTCCCGTGCATTTCCGGATAGTTTGATGGGGCGGTTTTGTAATTTAACAGTGAGACAATTGCAATTATTGTCTCAATATAAGGAATAATAATCATAGCATCCATATAGGACTCACAAATGTCAGCAAATTCCTCTAGGGCGATCGCTGAAACTATCAGCATGTACGTGAGGGAATTATCAAAGAAGTGAAAAACTAGCAAAAAAGATCTGTTCACACCTGGACAAAAAACTGACCCAGGAGGGAAAAAAGTCCCGGTATTATATTTGTTTCTGTCGGCCACACCAGATGTAAAACACCGGGACACGACCGCAAGGTCATTAACAGAGATTTGCTACACAATGGGATCTGCACCATCCGCAACACAAAAACCATATTGATGCCATTATTTTCTGTGTGTGCCTGAATAACTCTGATTTACTCAGAAGCTGATTATGTTTTCTGTTTTCTTTGGGCTATAAGGGGCCAGCCTGACTGGAGTGAGGGGCGTTGAATTAGGTAGGGACACGTCCCTGCCAATATCAAATAACGTCCATTATCAGGGTTCTAGCCAGCGGCTGATCGCCCGGCGCGTACTGGGCTGAGAATTTCACGGGTTCACTATTGGAACTCTTTGCTATCACTGCAGTTAGCAAGCGGGTGCGCACCCCGCCCCCGCCCCCACCATCTCCACTGATTGGTTTTCGTGTGGCTACAGAAAGCAAAATGGCTACCAGCATTCAAGCGAGGGGGAAGAAGTGGAAAAGGGAGCACAAATGACCATTTTGAGCTTCCTATTAAAAGATGGTGCCTGTGTTCAGCTATATCTGTACCTCTGTCCATGATTTTGTTTATTTTATATGCTTTATCAGTGTTTTTGTTACACTTTAATCTCCCTATGGACATATGACCGCCATTCGCTGCTGGTGATCAAATCTGTTATTAATAATCTCCGGCGTCAATGACACAGGGTTGTTTTTCCACCGTTGCTGGAGTGGGGCGCGGCCCCCGCTGTATTTCCACTGTTGCCGGTCACTCTGCCCTTACTTCAGAGACCTTATGGGAGAAGGTAAGGAAGGAGAGCTGGTTTCCTTGTGCGACTTTGTCAGCTTTGGAGAGAAGGGTCTTCATTTGTGGGGCACTAGAGGGCAGATTTGTTTGAGACTGGTCGGGGCTGGACTTGTTTCCATGCTCCTTATGTCTACCACCCAGGCTGCCATCTGAAAGTGTGGAAACCTGCTTCTCAACGTGGCAAGAACCCTGTTTTGCTGCGTTGCTGATGCTACCATACGGACTCTGTTCCAGGCCCTTCTGCATATGACCTGGAGGCTCCCTCCATCAAAATGATGGTAATTAATGCCAGCTCAAGTCTCATATTTTAAAACGACTTGTTCTGTAACAAGAAACTGGAGTTTATGTTTATCTCTGAGACCTGGCAGCGTGAGAATGAAGTCTTACATCTTTTAGAACTCTGTCGTGGAGACCGTTCATTTTTAGGTGCACCATGGACATCTGGCCGTGGAGGTGAAACAGCTGTAATTTTTAAAAGAACATTTTTATGCCAGATGATCTCTATGCCAGGTAGCTATCAGCTGGAGTATTTACGGCAGCTATTCATCCAATTATCCGAACGGCAGGTACCTCCTCAGCTTGGCCAATCATCACAGGTGAGCTGACAGTGCGTCACACACCAGGAAGCACTGTGCAGCAAAGTCCTGAAGATCGAGCCCGTCATAAGCACCGTAACACAGACAGTGAACAAAGGTTTAAATCACTGGCAGTTTCAGTCTTTTCTGGAGGAACCACCTTCTGAATTTGGTGACGTGGCTTATCACACAGAGGTGCAATGAGCTGCCTGAGGAAATTAGTCGGTTCATGGAAAGTAAGAAAGAAATGGAATAAGCAAAAAAACTAAATAGCTTGTTGTTTCTTGTTTCTGATATCACATCATAAAAGAAATTTGCAAATTTTCATCAGCTTGAAATGTCCTTATTTTCCCTGATGTTATTCTTAAAGAAAAATTTATTTTATGCGTTTAGGAAAAAGTTGGTGTATTATGGCCATTCAAATTCACATTACTGATTAAAATATTTTCAGTTTTAGACTGTTCAATCCTGTTTGGCCTGCAACTTAGACTGTTTTCCATTTCGGCCCATTCTGTGATTCAGTTTGACGCCCCCGTTGTACACACAGTGCTCGCACCGCACCCCTTCATATGCTTCAGCATCGCCCAGACATTTTTTCGTACATCAAGCAGCCCTAACCAGCAGAATAGGCTGTAGTTGTTCTGTGCATTTGCTATGATAGTATCGTGTGGAAATATGACTGTGTGACTGGGGTATTCCTGGAAGAATAGAAAAGGAGAAAAAAAAGATCTACATACAGTAAAAATACACAGAATATGTGCAGAATGTTGCTACATACATGTTTGTCTGAAGGCAGCGTACAGCCCTGTATATCTTCATATTTGGATTTAATAGTATTTACAAGGGCTCTGTGTTAATTATATTATTTTCTTAATCATATTGCATTTGTGATGGATGGAAACATTTTAAAACTGTATTGTTGTCTTTCTGTAATCTGTCATTTCAAAGCTTTCCTATAGTATTTATTTTTCCACCAGATTGTGTGGGTATCTTCTTAATGGCCCTGATTCATGATCTTAGAATAGAAGTACAGTGATACCTCAACTATCGCGGGGGTTACATTACAGAAACCCCCGCGAATGGTGAAAACCCACAAAGTAGCAGTGTTATATTTATTTTATTATTTATATATATTAAAGTCTTTATAAACCCTTCCCACACTCCTATAAACCTTTCCAACTCTCTTACTACAACTTGAATGATGAAGATATTGAATTATGTAGCATTAATTCAATTCAGTTCAATTTTATTTATATTGCACCAAATCAAAACAAACAGTCACTTCAAGGCACTTTGTACTGTAAGTAAAAACCCTACAATAATTACAGAGAAAACCTAACAGTCAAAACGGCCCCACTATGAGCAAGCATTTGGCAACAGTGGGAAGGAAAAACTCCCTTTTAATAGGAAGAAACCTCCAGCAGAACCAGGCTCAGGTAGGGGCAGCCATCTGCCGCGACCGGTTGGAGCTGAGGGGAGAGAGGACAAAAGACACACTGTGGAAGAGAGACAGAGATTAATAATAACTAATGATTAAATGCAGAGTGGGGGTATAAACAGAGGTGAATGAAAAAGAAACACTCAGTGCATCATAGGAACCCCCCAGCAGCCTGACCTATTGCAGCATAACTCAGGGATGGTTCAGATGACTGCACTTGTTTGCTACCAAGTGTTTAGATAATAGTTAGAATACTTAGTTAGTGAGCCTGTCAGCCACTGTCATGCTAAAACTGTCATTCTGCACTCTGCTCCTACAGGTTGGAGTGGGTGGAGATAATTGAGCCACGCACACGAGAGCGTATGTATGCCAACTTGCTGACAGGTGAGTGTGTGTGGGACCCGCCGCAGGGAGTTCGGATCAAGCGGACTGGTGAGAACCAGTGGTGGGAGCTGTTTGATCCCAACACTTCGCGCTTCTACTACTACAACGCCTCTACCCAGCGTACAGTATGGCATCGGCCTCAGGGCTGTGACATCATACCCCTGGCCAAGTTACAGACTCTGAAGCAGCACACAGATACCACCAACCCTCGTCCTGCAAGTGGAGGGGGCCGAGCGTCTGCTGACAACAGCCCGGGACGGAACAGCGGGGTCAGTCGAGAGGGAAGCATCTCCTCCTCCCTTGACCAGGAGCTGTCTGAAAAACAAGGCAACAGAGAGGAGACAGACAGGTAAGGCTGTTCACCTGATAGGGACTAGCAAACAGAAATGTGCCAAACAGGATGTATGAATTCTGTATTTAGGAGGTAACATATCAACACTTAAAGTTGTGTCAGGCACAAGTGTAGAGCATAATCTTTTTTTTAAGTGAAGAAATGAAATATTCACATTTAGCATAATCCATTATCATCTCTGTCAAAGGGTTAAGAGTTGCAAGAACCGCAGACATGCTTGAAATGCATGTCGGTGGTTTTTGTGTTTTTCCACGCCTTCACCGCTCTCTAAATCATGTGTGTGTGTGTGTGTGTGTGTGTGTGTGTGTGTGTGTGTGTGTGTGTGTGGGAACAAAGTGGTGAATTCACGGGCTTCCTGGAACAGCGTGATTTAATTCACTGTAATAACTACACGTTGGACGAAGCAGGTTTTTTTTTTTCAGGTTTCAGAAACCATTAGAATTTTTCAGATAGGACAAACTGTCATGTAATGCAAAGTGAGCTTGCAGAAACGTGTCGGCAATGGAAAGTGTTAAAATTTAATTATCACTAAAGTGTGTTTGTGCAAGAAAAGCAATATTGACAAATTGAATGTTAAACCTGTCATACAGTATTTAAGCTGTGTTGATGTATTCGTGTCAACTAGAACTGAGTAATAAGAAAATATTTCTCCTTCAAAGCTGTCAGGAGCTGCAACACTGAATTCTTTTCCATACTCTATATTTAATACAAACAAAAGACAACAAATTTTCCTTTTATTGGTTGGGAACTCCGATAAGAGTAAGAATAAGTCAAAATTAAGACATTGTTGCTGCTTTCTGCAATGTCTTAGAGTTTGGCAATCTGCTCTGTGGTCCTATTCTCCTATAGTGCCTTTGTGACAGATCATCAGCACCATCGAGGCAGCAAATGAGGTTAATGTTCACCAATTCGGACAGCACTGTCCAGCCTCTGTAATACACAATGTGTGAATCAAATGGAAAACAAACAATAGCGACTATAAGGAGAATAGACACAGGGACACATACAGTGGGGTTTATTTCACACTTTCAGCATAAAGAGATATTTTCATGTAGATACAGAACAATGAATGATTTAGCTTTACTTTAATTAATTAACATATGGACAAATATCAGCTGAACAGCTAAAATATGACAGTAAGTCATAACATGGTGGCACTTGGAGATCATTTGTTCCAAGACTCATCATTTAACGCTTTGCTTGGGGGGCATTAGTCAGTTTCCTGGACATACAATTGTCATTACATAGATTATTACCGTATAATGTCACTTGCACTGTTGCAAAACAGTTCTGGCTTACTGGACGACCAAAACATTTGGCGCTTCATGAAACAAAAAATTTGACAAAGAAGACCCAGCATGGCTAAGCAACTATAATTCTATAGCAGACAAGAATGGGACAATATTCCTCTCCCAAAAGTACTGGTCTCCTCAGTTCCCAGATGTTATGGACTGTGGTTTAAAGATGAAAGAATGCTACACACAGCACCCTGGAACAGTAAAAGTCATCTCATCTCCATTTACGCCAATGTTGTTGGCGTAAATGGTGTAAATTTTGCAGCATTTTTCTGCAGCAATGGTGGATCACAGAGCCTTGCAGTAGTTCCTGGAAGCAACATATGCTAGTTGTGCCGCAGAGATATAGCAGCACAGAAGTTGGAGATGCCTTTTTCAAAGGTAAGATGTGAGAGGACCTGAAATCCCTATCCTAATAGAGGCACACAAGCAATCCTTTAGAATTTAAAACACAAAGCTTACAACACAAAGCAAAGTTAAAAAACAGCCTAAAGGGATTTTAATGCAATCGCCACAGTCTTTAGAAATATGAGATAGAAGCGGAGAGACTGCAAGTCCGAATCTGGCTCTGAGGGGTTTGTTGCAGCTTGGAAATTTAACACACTCACCAACTTTTTTTTTTCTTTCAGGTGCTGTTTGTTTTTTTTGTTTTTTTAACACAGGTGCAGCAGTTGGGGAACCACTGTAGTTTTTTTTTGTGCTTTCTCTCCTTATTCTTATCTTTTTTTTCTCATTTTCACCCCTTTTTTTCTTTTCTTCAGCCCTGGCATTGCCATATTATGTGTGCACTTGTGTGAACACTAGAAATGAATAAATAAATAAAAAGAAAACACTATCAAGATGAACCTATAGAGAACTTATAGTGCTCAACTTGGAAAAGTAAATGTGTTTGGGACAACAGGGCATTCAGGTCATGATTCTGATTGCAAAAGCTGCCGAACAACACAGGCTTTTTAAAAAAGACAGACAAAAAAGAGAAAATGGAGGCTGCGAGCCTGATTGCTCATCACTGCTTTTGTTACCCGCCGAAGTTCATGGTCTGGTTGGTGCACTGGTGTCGGCATACAATCAACTTTAACATCACTGGTTCTAGTGTTGTATTAGCATGTAGATGCTTGCAAAGAGTCGTAGTTGTGTTAGCATTATCATTTGGATGTTTCTGTTCTGGACGCAGTTTACACTTTAGCATTGCGCTTATTTCCTTTTGTGATTTAAAAGTAATGCCCATATCTCTGCTGTAGACCTGTTCAACATTTTCCTCCTCCTGCACATGAGGGGAAATCAGCAGATAACTAACTAAACAGGGAAAACACACACATGAATAATACAGGAGATTTGACAGAAATTCACTACAGTTAGACCTTTGTAATTTTATTTTTGGTGTTCCTGGGTCAATCCCAACAAAACTATAAAAAAATAATATAGAAAATAATTCAACACATATTCTCATATTTGAAATTTCCACCTATTTCCACTCCTGTGCTCCTGTATATCAAAATATTCACATGCTATTTTTTGAGGCATTTCAAAGCATCCCACTGTCACTCCCAATTTGGGATGAAGCTGACATCCCATTAGGTAATTACTTGAGGTGTAGCATCTCCCATTTGGCTTGGTATTATTTTTGCAGTTTTTGATTTATGCCATATATTACAATATCGATAAATTGCAGTAAAATGTTTTTATACAAAGATTCATTCATTCTTTTGTCCACTGCTTGTGCCTCGGTTTTGATTATTTTGTTGGAAAGCAAAACATCCACAGTGGCTGGGGTTTGTAGGAAGCAGCACACCCTCATCATCAACCCTTTCACTGCACCAGCCTATTAAAAAGCCATAAACTGTATATGAAGGTCATTTTGACGTTACCCATTAGTTAGTGAGAGCACGTTATGAAGCTTCATGACAAGCAAGCGGCAACTCTGACCCATCAGTTAACCAAATATTTTTTTCCAACCAAATCCACACATATTTTCAAGACTTTATTTTTGCACTGAAATGCAAACGTATAGATTTTATTTAAAGATTATATTGCTGCAATTACAGTATTTCATTTCACTTCAGTTTTATGGAAATGGTGCAAAATTATGCCATCACGCCACACCTTCAAGAAATTAAAGTATAAAGAAATAAAACTAAGCATTAACCTCCATCTTTACAGATGCTTTTAATAGCCTGGTACAGTGGACCATTTTAAAAACACAGCCAGTATGATACAGATTTTGATTCAGTTGATTCATGTGTCTTGCATCTTTCCAGTATGGTAATCCAGAGCAGCCTGTCTGAACACATACCCTTACGTTCAGATAGGTTCTGTTTATAATAAATATTAAAAGTGGTGTCAAATGGCAGTGATATTCTCTGTCCATAGTGGTTCAAAATGTGACACCTGTGACTAGCAGTCTATTTAATGTGGAGGTTGTTTGTCAGATTGAAGTTCGTCTCTAGAGAGGGTGAATGCTTTTAAGGTGGATTCCTCTCTGATGGACGTGTGCTATTGACCTCTACACAACTCCACCTGCTCACACATCAAGGATCTTATTATAGGAGGCCGTAAGGGATGCACGTATGGTGAAAAACAGGGAAAACAGAGGAAACGAAGGCATTGTGAAGAGCAGGGTGTGGTGGAGCGGCTGGCTCAGGAAGACCAGGATGGAAGCGAACCCTGGCTCGATCTGAGCTTTTGAATAGAATTGTGTTCAGGTCTTACTGAAGCACATTGGGCTGTCCACAGACTATTGTTTGAGTGAAATGGAGTTGCTTTTTTTAGTAAATATTGTAACGTGTTTTGAGTCATTCATGTTACATTTACATGTTACATATAATGGTAATGATTTCTTTGACCTGTTCTTTTTCCAGGGTGGAATGATTGTATTGCACGCGTCTTTAATGACTTTTAAAAACAACGAGTACACATGTTTGAATTTATTTTGCATTTTATCTAGTTCGCAGAGGGTCAAAAGTATATGTGCAGGTTCGAAATCTACACATATGCTCACTTAAATAATTTTAATAAGTGGTGCTGAAGGTTCTACAGTGTCTTTCAACTTGTCTTTCAACCCTACGCATGCAACTTGGCATGGTAACGAAACGGATGGATGATAGTTTATCCTCCATCTTCTACTTGTTTTAATGCCGTACAATCTACATTTTTCCCCAACTTCATTGGGGATTCTGTGCGATCTACTTGCACTCCTCTTGCGATCGACCAATAGATCGCGATCGACCAATAGATCGCGATCAACGTATTGGGCACCTCTGCCTACAACAGTACTCAGAACATTGTCCAAGGAAATCAGTGAAGATCTAAGGAGAATTATAGATTTACACAAGTTAGGAAGGTCTCTTGGAGACATTTCTTTTTATTTCTTTTATTTCTTTTTTTACATCATTTTGTACAGAATTCAAACAAGTAACCAGAACAAACAATGGGTGGAAAGATGTTAACCAAAAGCAGCCAGTGTAAAGTATAATCTGTCCAAGTAAACAGGTAGCAGCATAAAAGAGCCCCCACTGATTTGAGGGATCTGAGGGATTTGCGGCAACACTGGAGTGTATGTAGCTCAGGAGGTAGAGCAGGTCACCTAGTGATCGGCAGGTCGGCGGTGCGATTCCTGGCTGCTCCGGGCTGCGTGCCAAAGTATCCTTGGGCAAGATACTGAACCCCAAGTTGCTCTCCGATGCAAGCGTTGGAAGTGTGAATGTGTGTGAATGTTAGATAATAAAAGCACTTAGCTTACTTAACTATGGAAGTGCTTGTATGAATGGGGGTGAATGAAGATGGGTTGTATAAGCCCTTTGAGTGCTCAGTCAGAGTAGAAAAGCACTATATAAGAACTAGTCCATTTACCATTACCCTTTATTGTGTTTCCTTTTTTTACACTTCATACACGCTTTGGTTTCTTGGCAGGCATCCACCTCAGCTCAGCTCAGTCCACCTCTCCTTCTGCCAGCTTCTGCGCAAAAAGACAAAAACACACAGTCAATCCTATACCGGGCAGCTGCATGCTGCTCATCCCCCGACGCCCCTCTCTGAACCCTCTGCCCTACCTCTTCCCTGCAGCCATGCCCCAAACCACACCCCGCCACCACAATGTGTAAATGAAGCTTGTAGAGTAAAGCGTTTTGAGTGGTTAGTAGGACTCGAAAAGCACTATGTAAGTGGCAAAATATTTTCATTTATCGTCCTGTGATTGTGTCCATTTCTGTAGCTCTTTTAGCTATGTAGAGGGAGAATCGTGGGAAATAAACCAATGCAGAGGCTAAACATACGCAGTTTTTCAGAAAATCAACGTGTAGCCTGACATGCTCGTTTGATAATTTGGTTCCTTCCTCTTCATTGTTACCACATGCACATGCTCTGCTTAACCCCAGGTTGTCTGCCCCCTGAACTAAAACTTTATTTCCCTTTGATAACACTTAAAGTTAGGGTTGGATCAAGTCATTCTGAACCAGCCTTACTTACAGTTAGAACCAAACCGCAATTTTTTAATTTTTGCCATCAGCACAGTGGATTTTTAAGTCAAACAATTAAGATTTGAGGTGGTAATCAGTTGACAGCTCAGCTCCTCTTTTCATCCGACTGTCCAGAATATACGGCCGCAGATCTGGTGATATGATTACAAAATCTATCATCACCCTGCGACCTAGGGTGTCCTGGTGCCATGTGCGCTTATGGACATCCTTATGTTTGATTATGGACAAACTGTGGTTTGCCCAGGAGTCCAATAACAAAACACCATTCGAATTCAGATCGGACAGGCCGTTCCTCCCAATCACACCTCTCCAGGTCTCACTGTCATTGCACATGGGTGGCTGTAGCTCAGGAGGTAGAGCAGGTCACCTTCTGATCGGCAGGTCAGGGGTTCGATTCCTGGCTGCTTCCGGCTACGTGCCAAAGTAGCCAAAGTATGGGCAAGATACTATGCTGTCTCTTCGGCCACCAGACGTGCTCCCTCCCTAGGCCTGGGTGGGGCCCTGGTAACCCTATCTCGGGCAGGGTAAACAGTTCCCTTGTTGCCATTTCCATAGGGGTCTTCTGAATCGCTCTTTGTCCAGGACCAATTTACCATGGGAGACCCTGGACAACTTAGCTCCTGAGCTAAGTTAGTCTAACCCTTCCACCAAGATAAGGTGGCGATTCACGGAGGAGGACAAAATAAGATTATAGACCACAGAAGAACAATGCATTTCTTTGCCCCAAGAAACCCTTTGGTTGCTTTTGCATTATGCTTTAGGTCATTATCCGCAGACATTGTAAAGCACTGTCCAATCAATTTTGCAGCATTTGACTGAATTCGAGCACAGAGTTTAGCCCTGTAAACTTCAGAATTCAGCCTACTACTTTAATCAACAGTCATATCATTAGTGAACACTAGTGATCCAGTTACAGATTATAGATGACAGATGTGGTATGCTTCAGTTTCTCTTTTTTTAAATACTTTTCTCTTCCCATCATTCAGGTACAAGTTAATCTTGGTTTTATTTTTACCTCATAATATAAGCCACTTTGAGATGATTGTGATAATGAGGTAGCTTTCTAATAATTACAAGAATATTTGAACCAGAGTAATTGGAACAGGAATGGATAAGTTTAAAAACATGTTTTAATATACTCCTGTTATCCCTATTTTTTTAAATGCCTCTCTTTTCTTTTCTGTTTTCTTCTATCAGGACGTCTCCCTTCAGGTGGAATACTGGTACAAAGGAGCGAATGCTGATCAAGGTGACTGACAGAGAGCCCAGCTTCTTGGCTCATCAGGGAAATGGATACTCCCCCTGTGAACCTTCCACCCCTAGCACTCCTTCTGCTGGGGGCACCACCTCACGGGCCCGTTGTTCCTCTGGAGGAGTCCCACCTTCAGAACCTGACAGCTCCCCAGTTATCTATGCTGATCGCCGTCAGTCTCCCTTCCTGAAACGGGCAGAGCTGGGTGGCTCTGGCACCCATCGACGTGCTTCAGCTGATTCACAGCCTCCTTCACCCCGCTACGCTTATGAGCCCCCACTCTACGAGGAGCCGCCATCAGATTATCAGCCTCCACCCATCTATGAAGAGCCTCCCACTGACATGCACCTCTCTGACTGTTCTTCCTTCTACGGCACTGGCAAGTCACCTGCTCGCAAGTCTTCAGTCCCTCTTTACCACTCCCCCAAGCAGGGCCAGTCGCCCTATGGCCAGCTGGTTCTGACCAGGCAGAAGTGTCCAGAAAAGACCCAGAGTTTGGAGTACACTCCTGTGGGCAAGGAGTACGTTAAGCAGCTGGTGTATGTGGAGCAGTCGTCTTCCAGTCCTCGCTTCAAGACTGCAGACCGTCTGCTGCGTTACAGCACAACCGGGGGCTATGGTAGTTCATATGGGGGGTCCTACACTCTTCAGCACAGCCAGTCTCTGATCAGAGACCCCCGCCTTTTGCTGGACTACAGTGGAGAGGGTGGAGAAGGAGGCCAGAGGTTAATTTATGAGGACTCCATATCCTGGACATCCAGCCAGACCCACTCCCTCTCTTCTTCCTCTACAGCCAGCCCAGGAGCTTTCTCTCCCTGTGGCAACCGCAAACGCAAGAGCCGCAAGCCATCCCTCCCTCAAGAACTGGCTCGCTGTGGGGAGGTGGAGCTGAGTGGCACAGCATCCGAGGCCATGTTAGCTCAGGCCAGACTGGCATGGGAGGCTCAGCAGGTGATGAAACAGAGGAGCAGTTGGGACTCTGGGCAGGGAGGTGGCGTGTCCCAAGGTGGCAGCTCCAAAGATGGATATGAGAGTGATGGAGCAGTGCCTTTGCCATTACCCGGTCCAGTGGTGAGAGCGTTCAGTGAGGATGAGGCACTAGCACAGAGTGATGGCCACCATTGGAAACGCAGTACCTTCGATCGACTAGGCTTCCCTCAGGCCCTTCTGGAGAAAAGCCTCTCTGTTCAGACCAACCTGGCCTCCCCTGAACCTTACCTTCACCCCTCTCAGGTACTGCTGCATGGTAGAATTTTCTAGGCACATTTGGAAGGATAGGATTATTCCATTTTATTTATTTCTTATAACTCCTGCTTTTATAGTTAAGTCCCTTGTTATCAATTTACATCCTGTATCACAATACTTAATAGGGGATTTATTGTGTGTGTATATTTATCCTCTGTCTATATATCATACACACTCAACCTAGAAATTTATCAGACTTCTATTAAAACGGACAAGCTACTATCTGTGTTTTACAAACGGAATGATTGCTGGAGCAAAAATAGCATTTTTATCTATTTTAAAAATCTATAATAATAAAGTGTGTGAAGTGACAGATTGTGGATGCTTTAGGATTCAAATGTAAATCTTCTTCGTCTTTTGGCTGCTCCCTTTAGGGGTTGCCACATCAGATTATCTACCTCCATCTCATCCTATCCTCTTTTGTTACACCAACCCTCTGCATGTCGATGACTACATCTATGAATCTCCTCTGAGGTCTTTCTCTTTTCCTTCTGCCTGGCAGCTCCATCTTCAACACCCTTTGTTGAATATATATCCTGTATAACTTCTCTGCACTTATCTAAGCCATCCCAACCTTGCCTGTCTGACTTTGTCTCCACTCAGCGTGAGCTGTCCCTCTGTTATACTCATTATTAATCCTGTCCAGTGAAAATCTTAACATCTTCAACTCTTCCACCTCCAGCTCAGCCCCCTGTCTTTTTGTTAGTGCCACCATGTCCAAACTATACATTGTAGCAGCCTCACTACTGGTATCATGTCACAAACCACTCCTGACACTGTTCTCCAGCCACTCCATCCTTCACACACTATCTCCCTCACCTCTCGTTCACTATCCGTTGCTTTAAATTCAAATGTAAATATTACTGATTAACTGATTAGTTAAGAGGAATCGCAGATTTTAGTGTATTCATGCTGAATTTCCTTCAGATACATGAGCCATATCTTGGTAATTTATCTGAATCAGGATAAACATGATAAAATCCCAGTGAAAAAAAAAAAAGAATCATGGTGTTTTAAAATGAACAGCAAATCTGCATGCTCCATGAGCTAAACAGAAGCATCACTGGTTGGGGCACAATTAGGGTGATATTCCCTGGAGATCTTGCTTATTTTGCAAATGGAAGCCAGCATTGTAAACAAGTTAGTCTTTTAAACTTGGATTGAAGTAATACCTTGTGTATAGGCAGCCACATCTACAACTATGTGTCACATCGGTTCAACTAAATGTGGGAGGATTGTGATTGAGATCATGGATTGGGATTCTACTCCGGAAGAAAAGTCTTGATCTTTTGGCCTCACCTCTAATTAGATTCTTTTTTGTTCTGAACAATTTTAAACTATTTCTGCATGTTTTTGCTGTTTAACTCAGAGCCGAAAGCGTAGCGGGAATTGCAGCCATCATTTATACTCAAGCAACCACACACTCCCTAAACAGCAGGCAAGCCCCACCCTGCTGGAAGCTAGATATGTTTTTCATATACCTATTCATCCTCAGTTTGGCATAGATCATATTCATACTGCTAGTGTGAGATAGTATTGCAGCTAGGGCTGGGTGATATGGACCAAAAATATCACGATATTTTTTAGCTGAATGGCGATATTTTTTCTTCCCAAAAGGTATAAACAAAAAGGCACTTCTGGGTCACACGGGCACTTTTTTTTTAAACATTCAGTTGTAGATGTACATGAGAAATTGCTCAAAAATAAACTATTTCACATATTTAAATAATAAGGCTTCTCAAATAAATTAATGCTTTTTTCCTCCATAACAAAACACTCACAGCTCTGCTATTAAAATTTAAACAGAAAAGATACTGAGCAAAAACAACAAAAGACTGACTTATTCTTTAAAAAACAGTCTGCAGTGAAGTAGACTTCACCAAAGTACGTCCTCCTGTGTGTACTCCTGTACAGCCAGTACTCTGTGCAAATAACAAAACATGTAAACGGACTGAATGAACAAAATTCCTTCGGTCAGAAAGGTTCTCGCTAGCTCAGTAAATCCACAGACATATGCACCGACGTATCACAGCAGGGGCCCACCTGCTCAATGCCGCGTCCATGGTCTGGCGGCTGCATCACAAACACATAAAAAAGACTCACCTCCGTTATTAAGGTCATGTGACTTACGGTACAACCCAACAGCCAGGTACTCTTGGGGGTCCAGGCGACGCCACAGTGTAAGAATGGACGCAGTACGAAGACACAAAACACGGCGACAGCGGTGTATTTACACCATGAAATTATCATATCATTATGTAATTTATTTTCTCGGGCAAGAATTTTTTACTGGTGTTATCGTGAATGATATGATATGGCCCAGCCCTAATTGCAGCACCTTTAGGGAACATGTCATACATCAGGGAACACGCCTACAAAAAACAGGTGTGGTTTGAAGGTTTAGGAGGATTAGTGTATGTGTGTAAAGCAATTCATAAAGAATACATATGATGCCGGTATTTTAAAGTACAACTAGAACACAGAAATTCAACTAAACTGTAAAGTGCAGAACTGTGAAAATGTATCTTTTTTAAGTTTGATAAAAAGCCAGATATGAAATACACATGCTTGTTACTAAGAGATATGTCTCTACCCTCAGAGGCTGGAAAGTGCTGGAAAACATTTACCCAAGAGGAAAATGGGTGCTCGTTTATTTCCTCTAATGAGGAACAAGTGATTTGGCTGAAATAACCAGGCATATAACAAGAAAAAATCACAATATTCAGAGCTCTGAGTACAATTTTCCATGTTTGGGATTGCTCAGATTCTGCCAGTGCTGCCCCTTACAGGTTAGCATGTAAGGGGCCACTCTGGGTTGACTTATAAAGTTGATAACAGTGGGCAGTGAGATCAGATAAGTAGGTAGGTTCTCAGTCATCCAGGTCATGGTAGTCTCTGGAGTTTGAAAAAAAAGGGCTACTGGACTTGTTTTTGTTTCTTGGAGACGTTTCACCTCTCGTCCGAAAGACTTCTTCAGTTCTCAAACCAAAACATGGAGAGACCCAGGTATTTAAACCCCACCTTAAGGTGGTTGTGACCCACTATTGTTCGTGTGCACAATCACATGTGCCAAGGTGTGAAAGGAGGTGTGGGTCATTACAATCAGTTTTTTCTTGTGAAAATACTGATTGTATAGAATAGAATAGAATAGAATAGAATAGAATAGAATAGAATCTTTATATTCATTGTACACTCAAGGTGCACAACAAGATGTGCAGTCCTTCCTGGTACCTCAGAAAATAATAAATAATAAAAGTACAGTGTTCAAATAATTAAATATGAGAACACAATACATAATAACAAAATTTAAATTAGAAAAGACAAGATAAGTCCCGATAAACACACACACACACCCGCACGCACACACTCAGCACTGCCACCCCCACATCACTTTCCACTGAACAGCACAGCGTTCATTTCAGTGATGGCTCTGGCATAAAAGCTGTTTCTCAGCCTGTTTGTTTTCGCCTTCCTTGTCCTGAAGTGTCTGCCTGATGGCAGCAACTGAAACAGGGAACGTCCAGGGTGTGAGGGGTCCCGGAGGATGTCCTGTGCCCTCCTCTGGCAGCGGTCATTGAATAGTTCCTGAAGGGAGGGCAGGGGACAGCCGGTGATCTTTTGATGACTATCTGGAGTCTTTTCCTGTCTGCTGCCATGCAGCTGTTGAACCACACACACAGAGACAGTAGGTCAAAATGCACTCTACAGAGCAATGGTAGAAAGACACCAGTAGATTTTGGGTGAGGTGGTTGTTCCTGAGAACCCTCAGGAAATGCAGTCTCTGCTGGACCTTTTTGACAAAGCTGGTGGTCATTCTCCAGATGCACTCCCAGGAACCTAAAATCTGACGCCAGCTCCACTTCTTCCCCCTTAATGAATAGAGGTTGAATGACATTTGTTTTTCCTCCTAAATTCAACTACTATCTCCTCTGTCTTAGTGTTGTTCAGGATCAAATTGTTCTCATTGCACCACCCTGACAGCTGCTGCATTTCAGCATTCCAACTCATCCCCCCTGAGATGAACCCCAACATGGTGGTGCTGTCTGCAAACTTTATGATGCAGTTGCTGGCGTGTATGGGGGTGCAGTCCTGTGTGTAGAGGGTGAAGAGTAGTGGACTCAGCACACAGCCCTGTGGAGAGCCGGTGCTGAGGCTGATGGCTGTAGAGAGGTGGGGGGGCTTACACTTACCATCTGTGAAAAGTCTGTCAGGAAGTCCCTGATCCAAAGACAGGTGACACATGGTATCCCCAGGTCTGACAGTTTAGTCACCAGTCAGGAAGGGTGGTGTTAAACGCCAAGCTGAAGTCCACAAAGAGCAGCCGAGCTTAGAGACCAACAGCCGAGTTAGCATTAGTATCAGGAAGGAGATAAATGACAGTGATCAAAACAGCTGCGAATTCAAGGGGCAGATAGATGGGCATGTACTCCAGGTCCGGAGGGCAGTGGCTGATCACAGTCATACTTTACACTAGCTGTTGTTGACATACAGGCATGCACCCCGTCCTCTGCTCTTACCGGAGGTCCGTATTTTTTCGTGCCAATGTGTTGTCCTGCCAGCTAGCTCAATGTTTGCATCAGGAATCGATGAATGAAGCCAGGTCTCAGTGAAAAGCAAAACACAGCAGTCTTTCACAGTCCTGTTTGTAGCCACCAGCAGGCTCAGTTCATCCATTTTAATGTGACCAGAGGTCGTGGATTACGTCACCAACCCCCCCTATCTACAGAGCTGTCCCAAGCTCCCTCCCCAGGAGTTTCAACCCCCAGTCAGACCTTTGTTCAGGTGACCTCAATAGGCTACTTGATAGAATGGGACAAAGTCCCAAATTGGTTTCACCCAAAACCACTGATTATAATGACCCACACCCCCTTTTACACCTTGGCACATGTGATTATGCAAAAAACAATAGTGGGTCACAACTACCTCAGGGGACTACGTTCACTGTGGGTTAAATATCTGGGTCTTTCCACCTTTCGGTTTATGAACTGAAGAAATCTATTGGATGAGAGAAAAAACATCTTCAAGAAACAAAAAGAGGTCCAGTCGCCCTTTTTTAAGCTACAGAGACTCAGATCAGATTAAAAAAAATATCCTGAGTATGCTGAACTTCCACTGTAGTCCAGGCCCCGGCCAAGACTATGACAGTGTGTGCACCGACTGGCTCAGTTTTATAACAATCATGCACACTTTAGTATTACCCATCTGCGCAACAATGATTTTAGTATTTTGAACTGTTCCTTTAATCAAAATTAAAATAAACTACCTCTAATTTAAAGTACTCACAATGCACACTTATGTTAAATTTTTAAATGTATCATTTTTAAAATAAGCTGATGGGTATCGGCAGGTCATTGAAAAACACAATTAACCTTAGGAAAGTGATTCCTCCACTGTGTTCAATGCCATGTGTCAACACAATGCAGAGCAGTTACCTAAGGGTATTCCCACAGAGGTCTGGGATATCTGGTTAATAGTGTTACTCTGGATACTGTGGATTCTCTGAAAAAGAAGACAAATTAGAAATGCTTGACTCCCCGGTATAGTTCTCAAATGCGCACCTTAGAGCAGATAACGCATAAGTTAGAGAAATGGCATTGCACCCATTTACAAGATCTTTATTTGGTCTAGAAAAAAAGTTTTTTACTCTATGAAAAAACCTTCCACAAACCTTCCGCAATCCTAGGATGTCTTCTCCTTGATCATCACTGATCAAGGAGAACAGGAACAACCCCAGGTTTCTTTTCAGGACTGTAGGTAGCCTGACAAAGAGTCAGAACTCTGTTTAGCCGAGTATTCTTTTAACCTTTACCAGCAATGGCTTTATGAATTTCTTCAAAGATAAAATTTTAACTATTAAAGAAAAATTATTCACAACTGTCCCAGATGTGCCACTAAGTACAGCAACTCTAATTGCTGATATTTGCTTAGTCTCTCTCCAATCGATCTTTCTGAGTTAACTTCAGTAATGTCTACCTCTAAGCCATCAATGTACCTTTTAGACCCCCTTTCCCACAAGACCGCTCAATGATGTTTCACCATTAGTTGATGCTTAGATTTTAAATATTAATCTATCTTTATTAATAGGCTACACGCCACAGGCTTTTAAGATAGTGGTAAATAAACTATTACTTAAAAAAATCCTTATTTGATCCACCCATTTTATAGACCAATTTCTAATCTTCCTTTTATTTCAAAAGTTCTTGAAAGAGTAGTTGTCAAACAGTTCACTGAACATTTGCAAAAGAATTGTTTGAAATGTTTCAGTCAGAATTGAGAGTGCATTTAGCACAGAAACAGGACTCGTGAAGGTTATGAGTGAGCTTCTTGTGGCCTCTGACAGTGGATTCAGCTCTGTGCTTTTCCTGTTAGACCTCGATACTGCTAATCACAGTATTTTACTACACAGAGATTAGAGATTTTACAGAGATTAGAAGACACTGTTGTACTGGTTTGAGTTATATCTTTCTGATAGATTCCAGTTTATGCATATAAATGGGGAGTCTTCACACACTAAAGTTAGAGTTCCACAGGGTTCTGTGCTGGGACCAATACTTTTTACATTATACATGCTTCCCTTAGCCAATATTATTGGAAAACACTGCATTTTCACTACATTTTCAAAGCTATGCACATGATGCCCAAATTGATTTATCCATGAGGCCAGATGATATAAATTCACTAACTAAACTTCAGGCATGTCTTAAAGACATAAAGGCTTGGATCATCTCTAATTTGCTACAGACAAAACTGAGGTTATTGTACTCGATCCTAAAAATCTCAGAAACATGGTGTCTAACCAGATATTTACTTTAGATGGCATTACCGTGGCCTTTTTGATAATGATTGTGACATTGTAATCATAGGCAAGGGCTGTCGCTTGGTGAGTTTTTCCAACCTGAGTACCAGAAATAGAAACATCACTATTAATTATCTTAATTAAAGGATTCTGGAAGACTGTAAGCTTACATCACAGCCCAGAGATAGTCTCTGGTTATGAAATCAAAAGCCTTCCTGTGATTCAGGCCAATCATATAAAAATGTTTTGAATCAGGCTTATAAAGGACTTCTCTTAAAAAACATGTTATCCTACATCACACATTCTGTAATGGTACTGTGATGGTTTGTGCTTTCTCTATAATTCTATCTGAAAGATTCTATCCATAATTATGTTGGCTAGAATTTTATGGTCTGTATTTACGATGGTCTGATGTCTGTAATTATCAAGGTGTCAGAGTCATCTCCTTTCTTATATACAACACACAAGACACCTTGATAAAAGGAGTTTCCTAGGCAGCCTTTTTGTAAACCTTTGTTATACATGGAAATGAGGAGGTTAATTACATCATCACAGTGCAACTGATAACTCTGATGCCACACCTGTAGAAATTATTTTTGTTGCACAAAAACAGTTATATTGCAATCTTCACTTTTATGCAGCCATCCTGGCCTAGAAGGATGACACCATAAAAGAGTCTTACAATTGTGATGTCTTTGAATATCATCCTTTGATTTAACCATAGCTGGTATTTCAATCTGAAGTATGAATGGACTTTGTTGCACTGAAATAACCTTGTCAGTACTGACATATAAATATGTCAGTCTTGACCCTGGTCAGGTACCTATGAATGCTAAAGAAACTTTCTGAATGTTTTGCAGCAGCAGTAACACAGGGATAAACTGTCTGTTTCCTCACTGCCTCTCTGTTTGTTCACCTTTAAGTCGGAGGACCTCGGAGCCTGTGCCCAATTTGAAGCCAGTCGAAATGCAAGGAATATGATGCCTAGTGCCAGCTGTGGCATTTTCCCAGAGTTCACCCTGAGAAAGCCCTCCTCAGAGACCGACATCGAGAACTGGGCATCTAAGCACTTCAACAAACACACACAGGTACTCAAGAGAATGTAAAACACCTGTCTGTTTCCAGTTAACAATTCTGAACCTGCTATCTCTAGCATATGACAATATTTCCTGTGTTCTGTGTACATTTAACAGTATCCGTACATGTGGAACAATTGAATTAACAGTGAATTAACATTATCTAGTTCATGCCATGGAATGGCAACATAGAAACAGTGTATTAAACACTGTAGATTCAAATGATTTTGTTGTTGTTGCACATGTTGACAGTAAAAACTGATTGATAAGGGTATATTCTTGGGGATCCGCTGGTGGGGTTTTTTTTTTTTTTTTTTTTCATTTTGTTTTTT
>VUQJ01021035.1:3006-13693 GCA_015108635.1 Andinoacara biseriatus | reverse complement strand
GTGTGACTGGTTGTCTTTTGCTGTCGGCCCTGCGACAGGCTGGTGACCTGTATAGGGTGTATCCTGCCTCTAACCCTATGAGAGCTAGAGTAGGCTCCATTGTTACTTCCTGTTTTATTTTGGTACTCCTCTGTCTTTGGTGCTTTGTTCAATTCAGTTCAATTTTATTTATATAGCACCAAATCACAGTAAATAATCACAATAAAGTCTCCTCATTTAGTTTTGTTTCCCATTTGTTTCACTACCTAGATTTTATCTACCTGTGCCTCTTTTCCACCAGCTGTGCTCACTTCTCCTCAGTCCTTGTCACGGCATCTATTTTTGCTACTTGTGTCATTTCTGCATGGAGTCCTTTTTTATTTGGATTTGGCAGGATAAATTTATTAAATGTTAAACTGATCTGACAGCCAGTGAAATTGGATTTATACAGTGTCTGGGGAAGTTTTAAGATCCCGATAAAATGTTTCTTAATCAAGGTCTGGGAGAGATCCTATATTTGCAATGTAACAAGTGACTTACAGCTATCAGCTATCAAGTGAAACAAGGAAAATGAGGGGGTCTTTTCTCTGTCCCAGCATGTGTATGTTTATGACCCCTCATATGGTTGTAAACCATTTATTTGTTTTTAGGAGTTAATTTGGAAAGATTTAATTTTTGTGTGCGGTGCATGGATTGATGAAACTGGACATCCCCCATGGAGGGGGATGCAGCTGTTCATGTTAATGACAGTTTATCCCTACTTTGGACACATGTCCTGATCAAAGAAGACCCAGAGAGAGCCAAGAATGACCTCATATGACTATGTCCCTGTTGAAAGAGCATCTCCTTGTTGTTTATCTCGTAAATGCTCTCTGGTGTTATTTCAGCAGGCCAAGTTGACAGCCGCACAGTCGATCTTTTCCTACAGAGTATCTTACTGCAAAACCATTACAGTTCCCCATGTTCATATTTATAAGGTGGCAATCTGCAACATTTTAAAGCAGTAAAACAAGGAAACTCTTTTAGAGTTGTCACTTTTGTCCTGACTGTTTATTGAAAGGAGACAATTCCTTCACTCCTTCACAAGGTGAGCTCACTCTTGACACCTCACTATGTCCTTGTCTTCAAAGGGAAAGTGTTTCCCATGCGCAGACAACAATTGTCCTCTGATGGGCCATTATGCTGACAGCTTTACTGTGACTGATGGCATTTCAAGGATGATGTACTTCCTCAACACAGGCAGTTCAAAGCCATTTGGCCGTAAGTACACTTTCCTTCCTGTCCCAATAAAAATCTAAGAACTCATTGTTTAGATTTCACTATGAAAAATAAGACATGCTTGCATTGATTTCCATTCTTTAACCCTAATTGATGGATTGACTATAATTCCATTTAAGACATTTTAGTCACCCTATGGGAGTTTTCATAGTAAGGCCAAGACCTGCTATATTCTGTTTCTTTAAAAAAAATTTTTAGTTCCGCTGTCGATGACAGTCAGCAGAGCTGATCTGATTTCGATCCAAATCCGAGCCATCCGGCACCCATCTGTCGTCCAGCGTCCATCCGTCATCCCTAAATGTTTTTCCTAAATTTGCTACTCTTTCTGGCCATTTATAAATCTATACAAAATGCTGCAGATGAATTGCATTTTTTTTTAAATTTTTCTGCTTTTCACAATTTAAAAGAAATACTGTAGATTGATGTTTAACTTCAACTGTAACTCTTCCCCTATTTGGTTGGTCAATTCTTTTGAAATTTGGTATGAGTATTTATTACGCAAAGGTCTACAGAAGGTACCAAACAGATTTTAAATTTTCGCCTTTTTTTTAAATTTCTAAAAAATACTGTATATTGAGGTTTTATAGATATGAATATTCATTTGGCAAAGATCTGCAGAATGTTGTAGTCTGACTTTAAAATTTCTACTCTTTTATTATTATTATTATTATTATAATTATTATTATTATTATTATTATTATTATTATTATTATTATTATTATTATTATTATTATATCATCACCTCAATGATGGTTGACCTACAGCCCAATTTGTTTCCGTTCGAATATATTACAGTGGAGCAAAACAAAAACAAACAAACAAAAAACCCACAACAAACAGTACCTGAAAGAGAGAAATACAACAAATAACAAACACAAACTCCTGTTTTGTTGCTTGTGTGTGTGTGTGTGTGTGTGTGTGTGTGTGTGATCATTTGTCATAAAATGTCCTTGATAATGAGGGTGGGAAGCCACAAAAACAACCCCCGGTGTCAGAGACAGTCAGAGACAGTCAGAGAAAGACTGAGGAATCCCGCAGCCCCCACGAGTGCCTGAAAAACCGAGACCACACATTCTGATGGTCGCGGGCCCAACCTCACAGAAGGAGGAGGGGGTTCCTAGCTGGGGTTTCCACAGCCAAAGAGTAAGAGCCCCAGAATACCAGTGATGATGGGCAGCCTACCCCGCCAGAGGCCGATCATCCCTGTAGGAGCCAATGGAAGGCCCCAGGTGCCCGAGATCCGCCCGGCACCAAGCAGAGCCTGGTGCGCGAGACCGGGCCATCAACCACGCCAAAACATCCAGCTTTATGCCCCAGAACCACCAAGTGGAGCAAACTAGTCCCACAGGGGGCGAGGCACAGCAAGCCACAGACCCAGGACCAGCCATACATGCAAACATGCATGCACACACGCACACACACATACACACACACACAAGAAAAGAAGACAAGACAATCTGGCCTGAGTTTTGAGACGAGGTGCTCCCAACCCTCCCACAGCACTGCCTCACCCGACTGTAATGGAATTCATCAGCGGGAACCTCAGAGAATTTGTCTAATTGTGTTTTTGAAGTGGCAGACTAATGTGATCTCGAAGTAAATTTCTATATTGTGTGACACAAATTATTTCATGAGGACAGTTTTCTCAGCAATGGTTAAGAATTATGTATATATGTATATGTATATATTTGATTTCTTATCTAATTCACTTACATCACCTAAAATGCATAATGTGTGTGAGGTTGGGATACAGCAAATAAAGCATGTGGAGGTCTTTGCATTTCCTCATGCGGGCATGTAGATCTCAGCAGAGTTTCCTGCACAGTGGGTGCATATGTTTGAGTGTGTAAGGCCCATTTAGAACATCCTTTGTCCTGTATAGTGTGTTCTGTGGAATTTTATATTGTATAAGTTGTAAGTTTGGACTTTTTGTCATTTTGACAGTGTTTAAGCAAATTTGCGTCCCAAAGTTTTGATCTGGATTGGTGGAGAGGTCACACTCCCATTTTGCAATTGGGAGAGAAACTGAATCAACAATATTTAATAATAATTTTTTACAGTTTTGATAACAATTTATGGCTGCAGAGATTTAAATTTTCAGCTACCCATGTAGCATTTAATCTTTCCTTTATGATGGACTTCAATTACTGATATTCCAGAAATTTACTGTGGCTGATTCCATATTTTGAAGTTCTTGGAATTAAAAAAGTTTCCATCTTTCCATCTCCATACTCTAGATTTTTCATACCTTTATCATGCCATGAGAGAAAATTCAGTACTTTCTTTTTTGACATATATCTGGATTTTTCCAAATGGATGTTAGTTTACAGGGAATAAGTGAACATTTTTAAAAATTCCCACCAGGCTATAAGAGCGGTGTTTATGTTAAAGCTTTTGAAGCAATTATGATGCTTGATACTGGAGCTAATGTAAGGCTGTGGCTGTAGCTCAGAAGGTCGAGCAGGTCGCCTACCAATCAGAAGGTTGGCAGTTCAATTCCTGGCTGCTCCGGGCTGCGTGCCAAAGTATCCTTGGGCAAGATACTGAACCCCAAGTTGCTCTCCGATGCAAGCGTTGGAAGTGCTTGTATGAATGGGTGAATGCAAACATGTTGTATAAGCACTTTGAGTGCTCAATCAGAGTAGAAAAGCGCTGTATAAGAACTAGTCCATTTACAGTTGTGGATATTTTAGACCAAATCTTTTCCTAAACCTAACTAAGTGGTATTTATTGCCTATTTCTGACCTGCAAGTGTAGTAAGAAAAAGTAACAAACAAATCAGAAAGTGGAAAAATGTAATTATCCTAGTGTTTGACCCAGCATTTTGTGTTTTGTGCTTTTGAGGTTTTTTTGTCTTAGACTTCTTCAGTTTATTTCTTAGGCTGTTTATGGTTTCATTCTTCACCTTTGTGTTTCTTTATATATTATCTTTCTATGCTCTTCTGCATTTAGTTTTCCTTGTCAGCCTCATGTCGCCTTAAGCCTGTCTGAGTGTCTGTGTTGGTTTTCCCTCTGTGTTCCTGTGTTTCTGTTTCCTCATTTTCACACATTGTTTTATTTTCTCCTGTTCTCTCTGTGTTTTGAGATCCAAGGTTTTGTGTTTCGAGCTTCATACCTGCCTTGGGATTTTGTGTTTTTGGACTTTAAGACTCAGCATTAAAGCTCTTTTAAGTTCAGCTCTGTTCTCACGCATCCTACATTTGGGTCCAACCCTCCCTGCCACACAGCCACATCCTGACAAAAAAGGAAAAATAATTGTTTAATGTGTGAGTGAACGAATATACTTTTACAAAATGTTTCCAAGGTTGTTGTTGTTGTTTTTTTTTTATTAATAGAGACCAAAGTAAAAGAATAGAAGGTAATGGCAATGGACATTTATGTAGGGTTTCCTAATAATACTTCCTAAGTTGAGCATTTATAACAAGAAAAGGTTACTGGGTTTATAGAATCTCTATATGAATGCCTGTGACTGAGTCATCATAGGAGATATTTGTTTGCTCATTTTTTCTTCTTATGTTTTTTTTTCTTCATGCAGGTAGTGGAAACACTTTGTAATACTGCTTTGCTAAATTACTACATCTCTTTTGATTTCTAGGTTACAGCTGGAAAGTGATCGTGACACTAGATGGTCCCATATGGCCAAACCTAGGTTCCATGTATGTGGCACTTGCTGGAACCAGTGACAGCACCAAAGAATTCCAAATTCATGTGTAAGAACATTAGAACATTGTTTTGTGAAACACATCTAAAAGCTTAAGTCCATTTAACATCAATGACTCAGGTAAAATTGTTACTTTGGATGTCTTTGATCAGGCCTGAAAGCTTGTCAGATTCAGCGACTTCCTCAAATTAATCACAGATCTGGTCAGTTTTAGAAACTTAGTGACAACAGATTCCACCTTACCTTAAGACCTCATACTACCGTATCACTCCAATGGAGCACTTTACTGTCCGACTGCTGGCTTACTTGTGGTTTCTAGGATACTTATGGGATATATCATGCGAAATCCATTTTTTTAGCTCTAAAATAGATTTCTTTTGTGTACTTTGAGTGTGCAGGAGTGCAGAAAATGTAAATGTATTCTCTCCCAGTGCTGCATAGATATCTTTATATACTTTTTGAGTCATAATTTTCAGTCTGTTCAGTTTTCTCTGTTCACTGTTAGTTTTTCTTGTCTATTACATCACAGTATTTGCTGTGGAACTGCTAAACAAAGTCGTAGACTTTGTGAACCAATCTTGTGAATCCAAGTTCCAAGTAGACTTGGACTACAAAATTGCTGCAAGAAAAAAAAATGGCATAATTAGGTTCGGCATAATCAGTAAAATCAGTGGGGAAAGTCCTCCTTGTTTCTCTGCTGGTAGCTAATAATGTCACTGCTATCAAACTACAAAAATGGGTAAAATGGGTGGAGTGGAACGCTCTGCGACCTGGAAGGGGTGAAATGTCTCATTCACATTTAAAGAGACCGCACCAAAATGGGTTGCTCTAATACAAAGCATTGCAGTTCTACTTTATATAGTTTTACATATGAAAAGGAAGAATTTAAAAGCATGATATGGCCCATTTGAGAGTAGAATGGGAGGCCGAGCCTTCAGGTTTCAGGCTGTTCATCTTCCCAGGTTCCAGCTCCCAGTTTGGATTCAGGGGACAGACGCCCTCTCTATTTTTATCTTTGGCTCTCTTCCACAGCATGTCTTTTGTCCTCTCTCTCCCCTCACCACCAACTGCTCTCAGCAGATGACTGCCCCTCCCTGAGCCTGGCTCTGCCTGAGGTTTCTTCCTGTTAAAAGGGAGTTTTTCCTTCCCACCATTGCCAAGTGCTTGCTCAGGGAGGTCGTTTTGATTGTTGTGTTTTCTCTGTAATTACTGTATGGTTTTTACCTTACAATATGTGTATAAAGTGACTTAAGGCAACTGTTTGATGTGATTTGGCGCTATATAAATAAATTAAATTGAATTGAATACCTTTAATCTCACAGTCTTATGTACCAATTAGTTTTCAAACCAATCATGGTAGAGAAACAGCTATCAATAAATCATCAACGAGCTGAAGATCAACAGTGATTCACAGTTTTACTTCAGTTCAATTCACTTTAACTTATATGGTTATTTAATCTTTATATGGCTCCACTTGGCACTTTCATAATGATTTACAATATATTCTATCATTCTCATGCAAATGATACACAGTTGTACTTATTTTCCTCTCATGAATCTAACTCTTGTTCACAAACTAATAAGCTGCATTGGTGACATTAACTGCTGGATGTCTAGAAACCTTTTAGAACTGAAGAGAGACAAGATGGAAATATTTGTTGTTAGTTCAAAAATTCATACTGACAGTTTGTTCATATTTGTCATCCCTGTCTCTAAAACACAATGAGCAAGTCAGAAACCTTGGCAGCATTTTGGGCAGTAATCTCAGAAAGCAGTTTGGGTGACCTCATTAGGGTCGCACAAGCTTTATGAAAAAGGAAAATTTTAAATGTAATCTTATAAATAGAGATGGTGTCTGTCTCCTGAATCAATGCTGGGAGCTGGTTCCACAGAAGAGGGGCCTGAAAGCTGAAGGCTCTGCCTCCCATTCTACCTTTAGAAACTCTAGGAACCACAAGTAATCCAGCAGTCTGAGAGGGAAGTGCTCTATTGGGGTGATACGGTACTATGAGGTCTTTAAGATAAGATGGGGCCTGATTATTCAAAGCTTTGTATGTGAGGAGAAGGATTTCAAATTCAAATCTGCATTTAACAAGGAGCCAATGAAAAGAAGTCAATATTGGAGAAATGTGCTCTCTGTGTCCCTGTCAGTACTCTAGCTGCAGCATTCTGGAGGTGGGAAGCGGTCTAAGTTCTGCCCGCTGTTTTTCTCCAGTTGGCAGCCATTCACAACTTCCTGCTTGCTCTCACCAACAGAGACTTGGACACTCTTTATGTCTGTCCTGACTGTTCCCACTGCAGCATGTCCTGTATGTCCGACCAGTGTCTGGGCCGATTGCTTCTATCCATACCTCCTGTGGTGTGTCTGTGCTCATTACATCCACCCATGCTCCAGTCTCACAAAACCCTTCCAAATGAAATTCATTCCTGTCCATACTGTATCTTTCTTGCTTGGGCCACCTCTGCCAATTCTCCTGTTGGAGAGTTCAACAGTATTACAGTCTCCAGGAAGAAGCTGTTTCTCAGTCTGGTGGTTCTGCTCTTGATGCTCTGCAGCTTCCTGCCTGAGGGAAGGGGTAGAGTATGTGTGTGTGCTGGGTGAGTGGGGTCTTTCAAGATGCAGGAGACTCTTTTCCTGCATCTGCTGGTGTAAATGTCTACGGTGTGGAGAGGCTGCTGCCTAAATCCTCTGTGCAGCTTTCACCACTCTATGTTTCTGCCATAGAGCAGCTGCCCTTCCACACATCCATAAGAAAAGTTTAGGACTGAGCTCCCAAGTCCAGCGTACCTCAACCACCCGAGAAAGTACATGCAGTAGTGTGACTTCTTAACCAGGAAGGTAATATTTTGACTAAGGTAAAGTCCTAAGAGATGTGCACCAAGGTACTTAAAGCTGGAGGCCACTTCCACAGCTGCTCCCCTAATGAGCAGGGGTGGAGGGGAGTTTCTACCCTGCCTGAAGTCCACGATCATCTTCTTTGTTTTCTTGACATGCAGAGATTGTTATCTCTGCACCAGCTCTACAGTCTTTTTACCTCCTGCCTGTAGTCTGACTCATCTACTGTATCATCTGCAGAATTCACACAATATCACAGCTTTCATGTTTTGCTTTGCAGTCATAACATTATGACCACCTCTCTAAAACTGTGTTGGTCCCACTTTTGCTGCAAAAACAGCCCTGACCCATCAAGACCCATTGTTGGCTCAACAGACCCAGAATCATGAGTCACTACCAAAGTAGTGTAGTCATAACTGAAACATGGGTTATCCCAGCTGACATAGGGCGAGAGGCAGGGTACACCTGTACAGGTCGCCAGCCTGTCGCAGGGCTAACGCAGAGACACAGACAACCATTCACACTCACATTCATGCTCTCATTCACACCTATGGGACTGGCCAGTTAACCTAACCCCAGTAAGTGAATGTCTTTGGACTGCGGGAGGAAACCGGTGCTAACCAGCGCTACACTGTGGGCACGGTGGAGTGGTGGTTAGAATACCATCTGGAAGACTTGGGATCAGTTCCACCTTTCCCCCCCCCTCTGTCTATGTGTGTGTGTGTGGAGTTTGCATGTTTCCTCCCACAGTCCAAAGAGATGCATTTTGGGGTTAGGTTAATTGGCTACACTAAGTTGTCCATAGGTGTAAATTAGGTTTATTTTTCAATTAATATCTATTTTTCTTGAATGAGTTCCATGTTTTGGTAGTTCTTTGGTAATTTTGAGAGAGGAAGGTTATTAGTAGATAATTTGAAAATACAAAATGAATGTCCTGTTTCTAAACGTGTCTTTTAGCAACAGATATTGCTCTATATCTAAATATAAATCAAATTCCAACTCAGATTTTGAACCGTTTCAGTAGAAAGGTGCTTTATATATATTTGTGTGTGTGTGTATGTGTGTGTGTAAGATATGAAAGAGAACTAGTACAACATGTTGAAAAGGTAAATGTAACAAATAACCAAAACATTACAATGGTGCTGTGACATTATCACCAGGGGCACAATGACGCCTGGAAGGAACTATGATGTGCTGATCGATGCTGAGGTGAACGTGGGTGAAGTGACAGAGGTGAAGTTTCGGTGGAACAACCACATAATTAATCCCCTGAAACCCAAGTATGGTGCTTCCAAGGTGGAGCTGCAAAGAGGAAAAGATAACAAGATGTGAGTTTGTCTTTTCTCTTTATGTCCCAAAGAATAAAAATCAAACAAGCCCACAGAGTAAGATTTAAGCCATTCCCTCCATGATTATTTGTGGATATTATAATGCAGTTTACAGGTGTAGGCTGTATATAGAATCGACCAATAGTCCACTTTACCATCAGTGAAGATTTTCATTAACTAAACTCACTTTTCTCATTTTAGTTCATGGCGCACTGATCACCAGGAAACACGCGCACCTCTACATAATAACCTGAAAACAAACAAGCAAATGTTTCCAAATGTTTGGAAAATAATAAAATGGATAGTAATAAATCAATAAGGAACTACTGTTATGCAAGTTTTGGCAGAAAATAGTACTGCAGCTGCTCAAAAAAATTTAATTAGGGAAACAACAGTAATTTTGTCTGGTCTCCTCCATATACTCATCTGTACACCCGCCAGCTGTGTCCTGATCATCCAGATAATGTTGAAAATGCACCTCCTAGTGGTGTCAGGAATAATTTCAGAATGGAGATATATTTGATATATTTGGTTTGATTCAAAAGTGATTTAGGTGGTTATCCCACCAAATAATGACTTATTTAGATTAGAGATTAGATTAGACTTTATTAATCCCTTTGGGAGGAATCCTCAGGGAAATTAAAGTTCCAGTAGCACTTTTTATATTATAGTCACACACACACAGCAGTCAGTCAGAAATAAACAAGAAAATGAATAAATAAATAAACAAAGCTGCCAGAAGACAACAGAGACAAAAGGAACATATAAAATGTCTAACAGATTATTTGTTTTATAGGCCCTGCATGAACAGATATATGGAAGCTTTTGGCCCAAAAAAGTCCGACAATACACAGTATTTTTTTCTTCACTGCGACCTTCCTAATGTTGGTCACCTGGACTATAAAGAAGTTTAGCACCCTATTAACTCTATCAGATAACAATTCAGATAGCCTTGTTTGGAATTTGGCACAGAATGTGAAATGGCAGGAGTGTAGGCTTGTACGATAAATACATCGGTACACAATAAAAACCAGAAAGCGAATATTGCAACATTCATCTGTGTTCACAGTTTTTTTTGTTTGTACTCTTTTAAATAGTGGATAAATACAGTTCTATTTCCTTAACCAAACTGTAAAAAAGGGTGAAGATGATGAAAATATACATTTGTGGATAAGAAAATTTGCAAATATAATAATTCGATTAATTGTCAGTCTTATGTTTGCATTCGTATTCTGTTTTCAAACTGCGACAGATCCTCTGTTAAAGTGTCAAACAAATGATCTTTGGCCACCAGAGGGAAGCATGGGGCTGTCTCTAATGCCCTCTAGTGGTTAGTGGAGTTGGGAAATAAGAATAGATTTCTCTTTATGGTTTAACGTGACAGGTCATGCTCTTTCCTTCCTAGTGTTACAAATCAGTTACAGAGAAGAAGAAAGAAAAATTGCTTGGAAAGGATGTTGCTTGAAATGACACATTTTAACTAAAGATGTATTTATTTTTGGACTTATCTGAGTTAATACAACTCAGATTATCAACACATATTCAAACATACTGCATCATGGGATTTATTTATCATAAAAATGGCAGCATATTTTTGGATTCCAT
>VUQJ01021033.1:64663-78077 GCA_015108635.1 Andinoacara biseriatus | reverse complement strand
ATGAGGTAGGAATATGAAGGGTACCACTGCCAGGCCCGCTGCAGTGATCATGTGGCTTTAGTGAGCCATCAGTCAAAATTAACAGCCTCATCGAGCATTCAGGACGGGCATCAATTAAAACCAGTGGAGCTCAATATTGTTTTATGGTATATTTACATTTTAAAGCTTGATTTAATTATCTTGCGAGCAGAGAGCTTTCACTGTGGTCCTCCCTTGTTCAATGCCCATACATCACTTCCTTCCATTAAAATATGGATGGGACATAAACGAGAGATATGGGCAAGACTCAATAGCCACAGAAACTGGCCAAACTGAAAACCTCATGTGAAAACTTTTAACAGCATTTTTTAAAGCAATATGGGAAGTTAACATTATAGTGTTTTGCTTCAAAAAGATGAGGCATATACATTACTGAACCTGCTTGTGTTGAGGTGCAGTGAAAGAAAGAAATCTGCAATCATTTCCAAAAGTCATATAATATGCTGCTTAGCCAAAGGCCTTGACTGCTATGGCAGTCTTCTTTTGGTATTTAATGTAAAAAAAAAAACAATTCAGTTACATCCATCCATTCATCCAAAGTCAAATTCAGTTCATTTCAGTCTTTCTTTCTTTTTTTACAATGTAAGTTAAAGAACTTACAATATATGAGTGAGAACTCCACTAATACAGTGAGCCCCTATAAACAAACCCTTATCAACAATGGGAAGGACAAACTCTTATCAACATTAAACACTTTTGTGTCACCAGACTGTGATGATGAGCGATGAAAAAGAGATGGCACAAAAGAGAGACAGCAAACAAGAAACAGTACAATAAAGGGGTAGAGCAAACTAAATGTTAACTACATGCAATAGTGTAAAGAAAATGAAAAGTAGCCTACCCAGCCCAGACGCTTTATTGAACAGGCAAGTTCTAGGCCCAGTTTTTAAAAGTAAATAGGGTGTTTTCACCTAAAACTACACTGTAACTTGCTCCAAAACAGAGCAACACGATAGAGCAAATTAATTTAAGAAACTCTAAGGCAATATGGTACTCAGTGGTCTTTAACATAGTTATTCAGGACTAGACTACACAATTATTTTTAATTAGGTTCTAGATTTTAAAGGTATTTTACAGGGATTAAAAAAAAAGATGTACACATTAACAGTGCTATAGTTTTTTTGTTTGTTTGTTTGTTATTAGGTGGGTAAAAGGGCATATAATGGTCAAATATGTCTCTGGGGTTCAACAACTGTAGTTCTGGAAGACAAGGTATTGAAGCTCTCATGTAAGCTCAGTAAGGAAGATCTGTTTTCCTGTGCTCTGTCTCTAACCCTCTCGGTGGTGGGGTTTATTCCTCCTGCTCGCTATATTATTTCACTTGTTTCCTCAGGCTTCACCTCTAAATCAACCCAATTGTCCAATAATCTATCTGATTGAACTCTCTGAGCCAATCAGGTTCTAGTCTCCATTCTTTAAATTCATTGTGATCTGTCACCTTCCCTTTCAGGACGTCTGTCCTGCAACCCTCTTCCTTTTTATTCTAACCTTATCCGGGTTGTCCAGGGCATCCGATCAACAGTCTCAATCAACTATCTGCTTTCTCTGCTCCTCCATTACCCCTGGGGGAGTACAGGGCAGTCACTATTACCTTCCAGCTTCTGAGATATCACTTCATGTTTCCTCTCCAGAGTTCAATCACCAAAAATAATAAATTTTGCATGTTCACATTTTTGAAAAAAAAAAGTTTTTCCCCAGAAATGTGAAATACTATTCAAACTATTTGGTTAGACACCTTATTATTGAGGTTTTCAACATTATAATATGCTGCATCGAGATCACACATGAAAATATCATCAGTAGCATTCCCCTGTGAACTCTAAACCCTGACAGAAACTCTTCAAATAAGTCATTCCTCTGCAAATGATCACATAACTGATTTACAAAACCTCTTTACTTGATGTTACATCTGTGGAAATGATGTGATTTCTTTCTGATGGTTAAAATTTCAGTTGTAACCAAATTTATGAAGTAATTACTCCTGAGAGTTAAAGAAATACAAAGCTCAACAGAGCTGTGAATTTTGTCAGCCTACCTACAGTGCTGAAAAGAAACTATGCTATTTGTCATCGTTGATGAATAGTATGCAATTCTAGTTTTTTTTTAGGTTCTTTTGAATTCATGAATAATAATAGTGTTTGTCATCCCTCCTTTGTCATTTTTGTCAACATCCCCTTCCAAATTAAACATAAGAAATTCATATGAAACTGAAGAAAGGATATAGAAAATCATCACTTCATAAGCTCCTGTGGAGCAGTATATTTTTAGTAGTTTCACATCAAGCAGCAGATGTGTTTTTAGATTTATAGAACATGTCATATTTCTGCATGTGTGTTCCTTTGAACAGTATAATCTTATGATATAATCAGCAAGTATTTTTTTTATTTCTCACTTCAATTTAATGGAATTGATGCTGTTTGTTTATATGTTTGTTTGTGCTGTGAAAATTGCCCATTAGGCACAAATATCATGTAATAAATAGTTTGTGACTGGAAATATTTCCCTAATAAGTATATGAGCTATTACAATATAAAAACTTGTCAGCCTAACTGGCTACATTCATGCCCTCATGATAATTACATGAGGCTGATCTGACCTGTTCTTTCAATACATATTGACAATTTTTCAAGCATGTACACTGCATTGGCAGTGGGCTGTAGCTGTCCGTGGTGCTGAAGCAGCACTATTGGATGTTTCCACGATGCAGCAGTTTTGTTCTGCTCCCAGTTAAAGGTTTGTCTTTGCTCGTCTTTATGTGTGAGTGGTGTGTGTTTTGGAAGCACATCTCTTTATTTCTGTCATATCAGTAATACATCCGAAGCAATACATTTTAACATGTGACTGTGCAAATCCTGTAATAATGCTGGTGAATACTGTAATAAAATTCTCCAGAATTCAGGAATTTTAGAGACCTGAGTATATCTCTTCAATGGTTGTCTTGAGTTAAAAGGGAAGAACACTTCCATTTTGACAATCTTTCTTCTTGTCTGCATTTTTTTTACATAGGTAAAGTGGCACAATGTACAACAGCTTTGAAAAGAAGAATAGCAACTGGAACATTAGTTCTGTAAATGGTATCATTGAAGGCAAAAAATAAGTCAAAATAGTTTCTCTTGATAATATTTTTGTGTCTTTAGTGTAGATTTTGCATAACACTGAAAATACACTCAAATTAGTTCAGTTCCACACTCAGATTACTGCCGTTCCACAACAATAGATGTGCTACATCTCAGTATCCATGTAACTTTATGGCTCTGCATCCATGTAATTTAACTGTGTTGCCACACTTCACGCTTAATATGCGTGGGTTTGTGCAGTATGTTACCATACATGGAAAACATATGTGCTACCGTATGTTAATATACTGGTGCATATATGTGTTTTCCATATAATGAAAAAGACAATGTGTTTGTTATTATGCACTTGCCTCCTGGTTTTGTTGTTGTTGTTTTAATTTGAAATCACAATTAGGAGTTCGAAGAAAAAAAACACTTATTTGGCAGTGAAATGCACAATAATGAGAAAGAAAAAGGATCTTTTCTCAATTGAGGATTTGATTTTTGTGTTAGGACGATGTCTGTGGGAAGAAGATAGGAGAGAGGATTAAGCTAAGGGACCTATGTGGGAGGTATGAATTGTGGGTAAGTATAGAGGGATCTATGGGCAGATGTAAACTATGGGAGATGGAGGAAAAAAGAGAGAGAGCTAGTGTGCAAGAAAGAGGGGGGGTAGAGGGAGGTAGAGTGAGATAGAGGGGAAACCATGTATTAAGTCAATGGGATAATGATGTGTCAAAGCGTGACCAAGCTGTGAAAATGGGAAAATGTCTTTCATCATCACTAAAGTGTCCTCTCCCTGACCCCTTCAGGTGAAAATTAAAATGGTGGGGACGCAATGGAAAAACAGTTTCAATTTACTTCTAAGTGGAGTAACATTGATTCTGGGTTGAAAGCAGGGCCTGGAGGCTTATAGACACATGAGTCCAGTCTCTCTCTCTCTCTCTCTCTCTCTCTCTCTCTCTCTCTCTCACACAGACACACACACACGCGCGCACACACTTTTTCTCTCTTCCCCCCTCATCTATCTGTGTCTGCATATTGATTTCCTGTATTTAATCACAAGATTCTTAATTATTTAACCTAAAAAGCTGCTCCAATATCAACATTATTATGACATTTATGTAGTAAGGCCAATGTCTATTTTAAGGTGAAAAGCAAATTAGAAATGAAGGAGTTTTGTTGCTGATATGATAGTGGTTCTCATACTTTGATGTAACCTCAGTGGTGGGATACAGAGCCACTGTAGGTGGGATGTGGATGACCATGAGAAAACATCCCCACTCACCCTGTGGGTAGTCCTTGTCCTCCATGCTCGGGTCCTCTACCAGAGGTCTGGAAGCTTGAGGGTCCTGCACAGTATCTTAGCTGTTCCTAGGACTGCGCTCTTCTGGTCAGAGATCTCAGATGTTGTTCCTAGAATCTGCTGGAGCCACTATCCCAATTTGAGTGCCACTGCCCCTAGTGTCTGATTACCATGGGGGCCACTGTTACATTCACCTTCATGTTTAAAGACATATTTAGTGTCTCTGTACTGTCATTCAGTCCAGCTTTGTCCAGCCATTGGTAGGATTTTTCTATATCTGCCAGTACCTCTATCTGCCAGTGGTACTGTGCAGGGGCCTTTCCTTCAACTTTGGTACATGTTCTTTCTCCTCTTCCTAGAGGTATTCACTAAGCACGTGATCAGTTGTACTATCTTCTAAATGTACTCATGGATCTTTGTTTTTTCATCCTGGATATTGGTTCTGACACTCACTTGAGCGTACAGTCTCAGGGTGCTGGATTTAGGGTGAAACCCTCCATGCATGGTAAGGAGCTGTCTTGTCTTAATGTCAGTGGCTTCTATCCCCTTTGACCAGCTTATTATCCCAGGAGGGTATGCAAAATCTGGCAGGGCGTAGGTGTTGACTGCCTGGATTCCGTTCTTCCCATTCAGCTGACTCTTCAGGACTTGCCTACTCTCTGCAGGTACTTGGAGGTTGCAACTTTTCTAGTGGCCTCTTCATGGTTCACATTTGCCTGTGGGATTCCAAGGTACTTGTAGCTGTCCTCAATGTCTACAATGCTGCCTTCCGGATGCATGCCCTGGTTGGGATATTGTTCCAATAGGCCTATTGTTCCAAAGATGGTAATGTTACACTACACTATTAGGACTATCCAGCTATTTATGTGCCAGCTGACCCAATGACAGATGTTATATGCAACATACGTGGGAACTATGGATGAACAGAAGACCAACATCCACACTGACCTAGAAGCAACTGCTGTTGTAGCTAAGAGTAATAACATAAATAGAATACAGCTGCTATCGAAACTGGAGAGCCAGAGGCTACAACACAGTGGACATGATGAGCCGATCCTAGTAGAAGAGAGCAGATGCCTCTACAGAGCTGAAGATGAAGATTTTGGCCAAACTCAAGATAGCTCTAGATAGATCTATGAGCAATGAAAAGAGGGGGGGACAAATATTACTGAGTTTCAGAGCCAGAGGATAAAACATGGAGCATCCACAAAAAAATCAGGAAAATGCCCCCCCTGAGCTGTTCCAAGAATGCCTTAGGGAGCTGAAGACAGGTGGTGATGAGGAACAAAAACAGAAACAATCATGGATGACCAGCCTCTGCACAGGATGTACCATTGCCAAATAGAGGAAGTGGATGACATTAAGAAATCCTACCAGTGGCCAGAATGAAACAGTTTAAAGGAAAACACAGAGGCTCTGATCATGGCAGCACAAGAAGAGGCCCTAAGCACCAGATCCATAGAGGCAAGAGTCTTTCACAGCTGACAGGATCCAAGTTGCAGACTGTGCAAAGGTGCCCTGCAGACTATCCAGCACATTTGTGACCTTGTTTGAGGTATGTTTTATGAAGCAAGAATGTTCAGCTATTGAACAAAAATGGCTTTGTGCGATATCTGTGATTTGTTTATTAGCTAAATTAAAATGGCTGAGTGAACATCCTCCAAGTGTCAGGAAACGGCTGTGTGGCAGGCAGGCAAGGGGACCTCAAGTAGGACACCGGCACGTACGTGAACATAAATAGCTTTTATTGCGGAACACCGAGAGAAACACAAAAGCCAGAGTCGGGTACAGGAACACACAGCGGGGAAAACATTGCAGACGACGCGACAACAAACACAAAAAACACAGGAACTAAATACACCCGGAAACGAGGGGATGGGAAACAGCTGGGAGCACAGGTGGATAACATAACAACGGGAAGTAAACTGAACATAACAGACAGGGACCACAAGACTTTCAAAATAAGACAGGAAACCAGACAGAACAAAGACATGGACTTGACATATGAAACACAAGGAACTAAGAATAAACAGAAACCAAAAACACAAAACACTGGGCCAACGGCCCAGGACCATGACACCAAGTGCATTGATTAAAAATTTTATTTTATATTTTTTTGCAAGGGGTTGTATCTGGGAGGTTTCATATATGAAAATCAAAAGTTAAAATTATGCATTTTACAATCACTGTTTTGTTTGAGAAAACCGCTGGAAGTTTTAATTACTTTGGATATAATGACAGCCTGGACTAATTTGACTAACAACCATGTATACTTGCCACTAAAAGAAATAAAGAGCATTTTGATTTATTTATTTAGTGTATTATATAGAGTTAGATCAGATATAAACACAGAGTTTGATGGGCATTCGAATTTCTTTCTTGAGCAATTTAGCAACTCCTTGAAAACACTGGAAATACCAAATTTCCTAAAGCAGTCACCACATGACATACAAAGAAATAGCAAATAGTATTATCTTGATTTTGTAATTACTCATTAATGGATGTTTTCTTGACAAAATCTAAACTACTACTTTCAAGGAAAATGTACACTATATCTAGACATGGTGTTGTCCCATAGCGTGCTGTGTGTCCTATAACACAGCATGAAGGCTTAGCCTGTAGCGTGACCAAGCTGTGCTTTGAGAGCAAGGGCGAGAAGGTAAAAGACAATATCAGGCATTAACACACACACACACAGAGAAACACAATATTACCTCAGCTATAAAATACGAGTAAGTTCACAAGCACATATACAAAAGATTGTCTTCACAACAATGAAGGCAAGATCAAAACATATTCAAATGAAGGAGTCATAATACACCAACTCATCCATACACTGTAAGTGTGAAACAGCCAAGGGATTACAGATTGAAATAAAAAGCTATAATTTGAATTTCTACAGGCTTTTTCAACCATGTGAAAAACACCCCAGTGATGGCAATATTTCCATACACAGTATAATAAAGTGGAAGTAAACTTCATTGGCAGTGACAATGCTCCAGATCTGAGCTCATATTCTTCTCTACATGGTTCTTAATTTGATAACTACAACAAATCTCATGCAAACGTTAAAAAGTAGGGGAGGATATTTGGATAAAAATTTGAGGAGCTATATTGAGTGGAAGCTAAGATTTTCAGCAGCTATGGGAAGTGTTTAGTGACTGACTGAGTTGGAAAAAATGCAAATCCCCAGTGATACATTATGATCAGTTAGTGCAATAAGGCTGAAAATTATTACTTTTATAATGTCTCCCCATCCCATAAGTGTAGTGATGCAGAATAAATATTTGAATCTAAAACAGAATTGTAAACTGTTACGGCATTAAACTTCAACCTTCTGAGTAAAATGCCTCATTGTTGAGGAATGTTCCGTGATTTGTATTTTAAAAAAAGGGGGTCTAATACTCGATTGGCCTCAGCATGCTGTGTGACTGCACTCAAACAGCCCCAGCTTCGCAACACATATGAATGCTTCAAGAGAAAAAGCACTGTGACACATATTGACTCATGCTGGGCTGGAGACAGTATTGATTTCCCAGTCAGAGATCCAGAGACAGCAGCACACAGCTGAGGAGAGAGGGGGCATATTAACTCACTGACTGCTTTCCAGGCCACATTACGGCATTTGCAAACCACATGTTGAAGCAGTGAGAAACCAAATTTCCTCCAAAATAGAGATTTCAAACATGAATGGAATCAGGCTGTTTATTTTATTTCAAGGTAAAGCACATTTATACTCAGAAAACTGGTATGTGTTTTGATTTATTGCTGTGCTACTTGTCAAGATTATATGTAAGCCGGGACATTTATTTTAGGGTCCATCTGAGAAAGGCACCTGACTTGTGTGGTTGTGTGCTTACGTGTCGATGGCATGTTTGATGTTCACCTTGGTCAAGCGCAGCGAGGTTAATGGTGGCCACATCAGCAGGTGACTTAAAAAGCGTTTAGCAGTTATTATTGATGATGCAATTACTGTCCAGACAAAGGCGAAGTATGCTTCCCCTCTAACATTATACCAGAGGAGCCATGCATCTTGCTGCAGGCTGAACTCTCCTCCTCAGTCCTCCATTCTGTAACCTCCCTTTTAATGGGAAATCCAGTAGTCACCTGATGTATTTTATTTTATTTTATTTTTAGCTTTCATGTCTTCTTATTTTCATATGCAGCAAGCACTAAATAATACAGTGAAAGCACAATCTACACAGTATATTAGGAGATCATGCTTAACATCATTTAATGACTGATAATGAGAGGATAACCTGAGGAGTGGGAAATTTTCAATTAAACATGTATTAGCTATTGCGGCACTGCTCAATTAATAAAGAAAATACACATTTCAAATAAAAAAAGGACTGTCAGACCTGTGTTACCTGACTTGAATTTATGCTAATATTCCCAACCCCGAGTCCCCGTCACTTCTATTTTTATTCTAGCCACATGAGAATAATTGACCCCCTGCTCAGGTTCAACTCCCAGGTGAACTAGCTCAATGGTGGGTCAGAACAAAACTCTGTCAAGTCATCAGGTGTGTTGATTTGGGTTTTGGATAGCCCGCCCTTCACCTAATTAAAGCCTTGTGAGACCTCCTGGGTGGCTGCTCATGGTAACCTGCAATATAAACACAACCTGTCCACGTGAGGAGTGTGTGTGAGTAGCGCTGACTTCATTTGACACAGCGGGAGGGGATATTTTACTGTTATTACCTGAGGGCCGTTATGCAGACAGATGCCATCTCAGTTGGAGGCGCTCAAGTGAACAGCACGCACTTACTCATGCAAGGGTGCACACTTGCATGCATATGTAGATGCATGTTTTTGTAAGTCATCGTGTGGGATAATATTTCTGCCATACTGGCTTCTCATCACTGGCTCCCTGTTAAATCCAGAATTTAATCATTCTGTCCCAATAGAGCACTTTGCTCTCAGACTACAGGTTTACTCGTGGTTCCTAGAGTTTTTAGAACTAGAATGGGAGGCAGAGCATTTAGCTATCACGCCCCTCTTCTGTGAAACCAGCTATCAGTTTGGATCCTGGAGACAGACACCCTCTCTACTTTAAAGATGGGACTTAAGACCTTCCTTTTTTGATAGAGTGTATGGTTTTGGCTGGATCTGGTGACCCTTAGTTATGCTGCTTTAGTCGCAGACTGCTGTGAGACTTCCATTGATATACTGAACATTTCTTCTCCACTCACCTCTTTTCCCTCCCCAGATGCCACCGCAGCATGTCAATAAATCCTTGTCTTTTCTCTCCCGTAGAATGTGTTCTGACCTGTCTCCCTATGCTCTCTTTTTTCTTTTTTCTTCCCCTCACTGTCCAACCAGTCACGGAAGATGGCTACTCCTCCCTGAGCCTGGTTCTGCCAGAGGTTTCTTGCTGTTTAAAGGGAGTTTTTCCTTCCTACTGTCACAAAGTGCTTGCTCATGGGGGATCATCAGATTGTTGGTGTTTTCTCCTGAATGCTGTAGCGTCTTTACCGTGCAGTATAAAGCGCCTTGGGGCAACTGTTGTTGTGATTTGGTATATAATAAAACCTGAACGGAATGGAATTAATCAACCTGTGAATTGTATCTAAACAAGTTTAGATGTGAGAAAAAAGGTGGAAGCAAAATGTTTATTTGAGTCGTAAGAGAGGAGAGGTACTACCCCTTCATTCACATTCAGGTGTTGCGCTTAAATTGAAAATAGTCATTAAATATTTCTTGAAAATTGAAAATGCTGATCACAACTACTTAGATATATGCTTTACTCAATAAAAATAAAATCTATAAGTAAATACAAAGCACTCATCAATTATAATTATCCTTGGATCTTTATCAGACTTTTTCTGTACCTAGAAAAGCAAGATGAGAACACCTTTGTGGGCTCTGGTAATTGTGTTGGGAATTTTTCACTATATTTCACTAGCTGACTAAACTATCCAATTAATCAAGGAAATAAAATATGTATTTGCACAGATAGTCTTGTTGAAGCTTGCGTCTTGTATTCCCGGTGTTGGTTATTACTCGTTAAGTGACACAGTAGTGATATAGCAATATATATTCAATTTAAAGTTTACTTTGCCATGTACTGCCGGAAAACTAGCTTAAGTATTTGCCAACATCAAAAATATAAATATAACAAGTGCAGTGGCGTACAGCAACCAATGACTCTTTTCTCTCCGTTGGTATCTTTGCCATCTTCTTCAGCAGCTTTCTCTGTCCTTGGTGTTTAGGGGAGACAAAATATTCTGAAAACCCTAAAATGGGTGATGATAATTATTATAATTTTATTTTTCTTCACCTATTACTTGTCAGGTTGTAGCTGTATTACTCGTTCACTCGGCAGTTTCTTTGTGCCTTCGTGCTTTTCAGAAACATCATTAGTAGTGGGGGACAAAGAGACAGGGTCTTCTGGCTTAGCACTTTATTAACTGGTACACCCGTCAACCTGTGCTGCAGTGTCATTGACCTTGTCTTTGTTTTGCTATTTTTCTATGCAGAGAGATGATACCATTGTTTTGTGGGCTCCAATAGAAGCTTTTCACAGCAGGTTTTGGAATTTTTCCTGTGCAAAACGAGGTAGCTGTATATGAATAAAGGAAATACAATGCAGCACTAAATTGTATATTGTAAGAAGTCTTGCACTCCTTGCTTTACAATTCAATAGTTTTTTTTTTCTTTTACTTACTTTAAGATAAAAGTATGTTACTATGTATTGTATAATCTATGCCATGAATTATGAAAATCAGAAAAATAAGTGCTGCATAGAAAATAAATATAGAACTCCTGAATCATTTCTCTAAATTTCATTTTAAAGATACAGATACATTTTAAGTACAGTGGATGCATAGAGGGAAAAACAAATAAAAACTTGCTTAGAATTTAAAAAAATATATATAAATATTTGTCATTTTATGTGTATGCATACAACGAAGGAAACTCTGGTTTGTTTAAGAAAACTTAAATTTAGTCTTGAATTGTCATACTGTTCACATATAAATAGTGCTGGTGTGTTACTGAATCAATGGTCCAACATTTCTCTAAGACCAAAAATATTAAAATCAGCATTGTAAACCAAAGGTCTCAAAATAGGAGTTGATCAAATGGTGCCCTCTAGCAATGACAACAATAAACACGGAAATAAGTCATTCCACTTTTCATGCCGGGGAAATTAAGCCCTGCCGCAAAATGTGTATTTTCTGCTTATCCTTGTGGAAACAAAATCAAGACAAAACACCCAATTATTCATATTCTTTTATTTTTCATTTTCTGCCTCTCTCTCTCCTCTGCTTTTCTTTCATCACTCTCTCATTACTCACATAATTCTGTTACCTAGCACCAAGATGAGACATCAAATCTTCTGCCACTGAGAATTGCAAATTAGCTTTGAGTTAGCTCTTGAGGAGATGGGAGGAGACAGGAGTGGGAGGAGGAGAAGAGATAAGCTAATGAGTATGTTTGAATTAGCCCTCACTCGCAGTGGGAGAGAAACAATGCTAGGGAATTTGAAAGAATTTCAGTGACAAATTAGGGTGTTTTAATATCATGAGTGACGACTTGCATCACAGCTGCGTGAAGTGTTGGCGTCGTTCCAGCACGGATTGGATGTTACAGAACAGGTTCCAGCCAGGGAGAAATTAGCATGCCATAAAGCTTCAAACTAGCTTCAAAAAGTTGTTTGACTGAAAAAATAATGAACAATGAGCTTAACATAAGGGAAATTAGATCAACCCGTCAGTTAACCACACAACTTAGCTTTTGGTATTAATTGCAAAACTGGTGCCTCTGATTTTCTTTCCCTGAAACAAAATCAAAGGCGCTCTTTTGAAATCTGGTGTATATTTTTTTTTAGTTATACATTCTGTCAGTTGCATATTTTATCCCATGAATTTATTAAAAAAAATAATAGCAATTGTTTATCAAAGCACTTTGTCACTCTTCGCTTTTTTGTCAAACACCGCCTCCTTTTTATATTTGAGCATTTTCCTCATTCTCTTCCACAAAGGCCAGACCGGGACAGATTAAATTTCAAGCATAAATAAATATTGTGAAAAGGTCACCTTCCATCTGTTATTTGTGCAACCTCTAAAAGTAATTACATACAGAATGGTGTCGGCAAAGCTGTTTGTGTGCTTTCGTTGTCTAAACAGCATTTCTCCCGGAGCTCATTTCATATACACCTGTGGACTGTGCAATGGTAAACAGGTCCACTAAACACGAGTAAATACAAAATCAGATTGCTCGCACGGACTCATTTAAAGGTATTAATTGTACATTGTAAAAAAAAAAAAAAAAAAAACCCTTTCCTATTACAGTTATCATGTTTCCACAGTATACTGATAATGATTTAAAGAACAGAAGCTTTTGTTGACATTTGATTGCCACTGAAATCCTTTCTTGCACCATATTGCTGATTATGTCCTTTTATAGATCCTACAGGAAGAACAATTGCATAAAGATGTTTTTAAAACATATCACAGTGCTGCAGAATTAGACCTTATAAACTCCTAGGTGATGCATGTATTATAAATGACGTAATATGCTGTGTCTTTCGAGCAGCACAGCATTGCGTGCTTGCCTTCTTTTAGGAGAGGCAACCAAAAGAGGTCAAACGTGACATCAGGGGAAGGCAAGTGATGGCACTGAAGCACCACATTGCACTCTGAAGGAAAGGAGAGAGAACTTCCTCTTGGGACTGATTCTAAAGGCCAGGTTGTTCTCTATGTAGTCTAACTCTATATTCAGTTTATGCTGGATGTTCTGACTGGGGGTGTTTTTTTCTACAACTGCATTCGGTTGTTTTTCTGACTACAAAGCTGTGGTATGTCGCTATCAATTATGTGTGTGGTTTGGCAACAAAGGTAACAAAGGTTCTGTGAATGTATTTTGTTTGTTGGTTAAACTTAAAACTGGAGTTTTCTAATTAAAAAAACAGGACCTGGAGAAAAATTAAGAAGTGAGAATTAAAAAAAAAAAAAATACTAACAAATCAATAAAAAAAAAAAAAAAAAAAATAATAAACAAAAAAAATA
>VUQJ01021033.1:46580-56606 GCA_015108635.1 Andinoacara biseriatus | reverse complement strand
TTAAATTTTTAAAATATTTTTAAAAAGAAAATTTTTTTTTTCCCCCCCCCCCCCTTGTATTTTTACAAATGAAAAATAATGTGTGATGAGCAGTTTTTACTGCTGTCACTCAGTGACAACAGTAAGAACTGAACTAGTGAACCCAGTTCAAAAACTTGAACGCTTTTCTTTTCTCTGCTTGTGGCAAATTCTTTTATTATTTTACTTTTATGTTTTGGTTTTCTGGCCTACACAGAGCTTTAGTGTACCCATGAAAAAAGAAATTCTCATGTACGTCTCATCTGTTGCTCACCAGATTCCTCATTATGCAACACCTGGCACTGATTAACTGGGTCGGAACGAGTAAGACTTTCATATTAAATGTTCTTGTGTGCTTACCATAAATTTACCAGCCTCAGATTTTTTTTTTTTTTAAGAAAAAAACTTTGTGTTTGGAATTTATTTGAATAATTACTGGTAAAAATCCTTAAACGATCATCACTCACAGCAACAAAAACTCTCGAGTTGCTAAAACATGTTCATGTCTTGAAAAAAAACCAAAAACAAGGTTCCAGGTTTTTCCAAGTCTAAAGCAACACTCCTCACAGGAATTAATATTCATCACTGAATCATTCTGTAATAATACTTTTTCAACAGTCATTAATTCTCTTCTCTCTGCTTGTTCCTGTCCTATTTTTTTTCCAACATATTTAAGAAAATCTCATAAACAACTTGGAAGTTGTAGCAGTTCTTTTAAACAAAATGCCGGCCTTTACAAATCCAGGATTCTTTTTGCGTACTCCAGAACTCCAATTAATCAATTTTGTCATGAGAAAAGGTCAAGTTTGCATATTTGTCATTCTTAAGAAGCCGTGCATACTGTTCCCCTCCCGCTAACTGTATATTGGTAGAGGAAGCCTGCTGCTCTGGAACAAATCAAACCCATTACTTTGGTTCACTCCTCTTACTGATGACTGCAGAGATTGGATTGAGCGACTGTGTCTGATTGTTTGACAAAAATGTCAGTCCAAGGTAGAGCGCTGCACATATGATACAGAGGCTTTGACAGCATCCCTCCTCTACCTAGATCTTGCATATCCTGTGTTAGACACAAAAATGCTATTTTATCTCCAAATTGATTGTTAACTGGCACTTTACCAGTAAGAAATCTGTGCAAAAACTACTAAAATTCCCTTCATCAAACTGTTGCCCAGAATGCAGAATAGTAGTTCAAAAAGAGTGCTCCGTGTTATCACTGGTCTAATTGAAGTGATAACAGCTTCATCAACACAGCCGTAGGGTGTGGAGAAATGAAGAGTACGAATGTGGATATCTATTATGGCACTAATTATAGTAATATGCCTTAGGCTCAGCAACTGTCCCTACGCTATCTGTAATCTATTCCAGAACTTGAGAGTGCTTTACTAGGTTAGAACGGGGATGGAATAGACAGCATATTAAATGTAGCTGATGTTGTATTATCACGTGGAATTATCTTCAAACAAAAACAACCAAATTAGCTTTGAAATTAAATAAAAGTTTGATTGGAACTATTATTTTGTTGCACGTGCATAAATCTGTGTGTTTCTCCATGCATAACTGTATGTTCACAGCTGTGTGAGCATGATGATAGTGTGACAGCTGCTGACAGAGAGCCCAACTTGAGGCAAGTGAAGAGGTCTTAAATAAGGCAGTAGCTTTCTGAGTAGCTGCACTCCTCTCTGTACACTTTCCCCTCCTCTGAAAGGCTGCAATTACCGTGTCAGCTGCAATACTGCTAACATGAAGAAAATAGCTCAAGCTAATTATTCTCTCTAGTTCAGTCAGTAAGAAGGAGAAGGACCGGGATACAGAAACTGTGAAATGGACAAAGCTGTGGTAATGACTAAAACTAACGACAGATTAAATATGCAGTGTTGGTTTTCATACATTACGGTTCTGCCAGATTTGTCAAAATATTATTATATTAAAGGTACTCGCTGCTTTAAAGAGGAAACACCGACTGCATCACATCTCACCACGAGGGGGACTCAGTGAGGCCCGTAAACATAGTTCATTTTCAACTTCTTCATGTTTATTTTTATGTTTTTTTTAGGCAACAAAACAGAAAAGGCATTAAATACATGTATGTTTGTGGGCCTTGCAAACTCTCTCTCCTCTATTAGGAAGAATGTGAAAAGTATTACTTTTGTAATAGAAAGAGTGACAGTAACAAAAAAAGTCTGTTTGAAAAATATTATTACTTCTGCATATATTTGCCTTTTGTAAGGGCATTATAAATTGCCATTAGCATTAAATCATATTGATGGCTCCCAGTACTGAACTTAAAAAAAAGTCAGCTGCCACTGATGAGCTTTAATATTGGGATTTTCAATCATTTTCAGTTGATGAGCTTTAATATTGGGATTTTCAATCATTTTAGATTTTTATTATATTATTTCATGTAAATGTACATAATATTTGATAAAAGATCCATGTTTGGCCTCAATGCTACTTCCATCTAATCATGAGCTACAGTATCTTAGTTAGGATCCTTTGCTGAAAATGTTTTTTAGTGGAACGGCACAAAGCGTTTGAAGTGTAAATGTGCTATTTATAATTTTAAAAAGTAGCTTGGCAGAGTGGGTTTCTCTTTTTTTTACATTGACTTTTGTGGATGTTACTTCTGCTTACTTCCATGCTCATGAAAAGGTGATGGTCTTCTCGGCTGCTGCATAGATTTGGGTGTTTTTTTTTTTTAATGTTTTCTGTTGGAAAGATGGTGTTAACAGTTTATGTTGTATGAAGTTTCCTTTCATTTCTTTGAGTCATACTGCCTAAAGATTTTATGGAGTTGCATTCTCTCATCAAAATGACTCCAGAATCAAAGGTCATTCAGATTTCCTTCCACTGCTTGCAATTTGTGACCCCCTGCTGTGAGGTGCATTTAAAACTTTTTGTGGTCTGATGCTGATCTCGCTTCTCAGTGAAGTTACTTGCAAGTGCTTTTGTTTTGCTCATGTATAAAACATTCGCCTAATGAGATAGTACTTCGAATAACCTACATCATTTTGACATGACTTATATACCATGTAATATTTTCAGTATCTCAATAATGGTGGCTTTGGAAAAGAAGGTAAAGTCATTTTAAGTTGCATTAAAATATATATATAATAATCCAGTGTGCTGCCCAGTGCATTATCACCATCTCCCAAACCTGGTTAAAAATTACAGCTAGACATGCACAGAAAAATCTACTACAGACACAACTACTTTTTGCTCATATGATTTTTTATTATTTTAATTTAGAAATTAGCTCACTTTTATCGCCATGATGATTGGAGAGTCTGGCAGACGGCTGCAGCACTTAAATAATAGTGAGTATACTTTTCCCTTGGATTGTGCAAATGCTAACAGCGCTTGGACCATGCTTTGTACAAGCTTGCACCTGTACAGGACTGACTGCAGACATTGCCCTGTCATTGTTTATCTCACTCACAACATTGATTTAATTGAATGGGAGAGGTCCCTTTAATCCCTCGGGTTATTAGAATTTTGCTTTTAAAAAAAAAGGCAGGGAGATGGACAGATATCTTAAAGGGACATGAAATTCTCAGCGAATCCATCAGCTCACTGTGTAACAGTTCTGATGTACAGCTACCGGTTCTTGCAAAGTACAAACTTTCAGTGAGGCAGTCGAGGTAGTGCCCCAGGGCCCAGAAGGTAGGAGGGGCTCAGTTTACATGACTATCATATTGGCCTCTCCTTCCACATTGCACAGAATGTATGCATTAACTTTATTAAACTTGGTCAGACTATAAGAGTGAACTAAAGCTTAACTTTATTTATGCAGGATACATTTGCTTTATAAATTTTATTTTAGCTCTGGAAAAATTTACACCATCATTTTACAAGTCATTGATTAAAAATAGATGTCTTTTCTTAAAAGTTTTGATGGGGGGGGGGGGGGGGGGTTCTGGGAAAGACATTATTTGTACTTCCTGACCCTGTCATTTGTGGAAAATGCCCATGAACCTGTTGATGTCAACTATGCAACAATTTGCTTTTCAGCAAGTGTCTTAAAGAATACTTTGTTGGCAGGCAAGAGGAAGAGGAAGGCAAGAAGGAAGCAGTATATCGCAATGACTTTGGACATGAGTAGTGTTGTCAGAGATTTTGCTGAGTGCAAGGCCCGAAAGATGAGGTATCCATGGGTTAGTTGTTTGTCAGGTGGGGGAGTTGGGGGGGTTATATCTATGCTGGTCCATTGAAAATGACTGTTGAATGAGGAATTCTATAAATAAGTGTGCATGTTTGGTAATGTGACCCTCTCCACTCCATGCAGTACTTGATAAGGAGCCAATAGAGTTACTACAGGACAGGTAGTATGTGGCTGATGGAGGCGGTTCTTGCATTGATGCGGACGGCACATACCAGCTAAGGTTTATGGATGAGCTTGTCAGACAGACCAAAAAAAAAAAGAGAATTGCAGTAATCAAGGTGAGATGTGACCAAACTGTAAATAGCAGTGCTGTTAAGTATAAGGGATGGACGCAGGTAAGAGATATTTACTGTAGTAGAGGGAAGTAAGCTGACCAAGTGACATGATTAAAATGTGTGTGGAATGATAAGGTGGTATCAAGGATGACACTCAGACTCTTAAACTGGGAAGAATGAGTTTTTATGGAATATGTAGCCAAGGGGGAGAATGCAAACAATAAATAGGAGGGGTCCAAGGACAGAGCGTTGGGGTACACCAGCGGAAATGGGGGAAGGTTGGGATGTGAATGTTTTGAGTTTAATAAACTGAGAAGGGCCAGAGAGATACGATTTAATCAGTTCAGGGATGTGTTAGATATTCCTGCGGAGGTTAGCCTGTCAATAAGGTGTTGGAAACTGTCAAATACCATACTCAAGACAAGGAGAATGAGTATGTAAAGTAGTCCAGTATCAGCAGCCATAAGGAGGTCACTGGTAACTTTAACAAGAGCTGTTTCAGTGCTATGGAGGGGTGTGAAAACCAGATTGAAACTGTTCATCATTATTGTTTTAATGGGGTGATCATGAACCTGAGATGCAACTTTGTTTTTAAGAATTTTGGAAAGGAGAGAGAGATTTGAGATTGGAATAACAAATATTATTAATATTAATAACACAGGTTATTCAAATTTTTGCATGAAGTTTTATGAGGATTGAGATGAAGAAACAGCACTAGAAGACAGGGATGAATGAACAATGGCAGTTATTAGAGGGGTCAGGGAATAACCAAAATATTAGGGAGAGGATCGAGTGGGTAAGTAGATATATTTGATTTGCGGACAATATTAGATATATCGGTGGCTGAGGGAAATTTGAAGCCTGAGAGTCAGTGAAAGAGAGGGGTGTGGAAACCCGAGAAGGTTGATGTAGACGAGATGTGAGAGGCTGGCTGTTGATAAATACTTTGTATTGAAAAATGCCAAAATTGAGTTGCAGAAATCAGCTGAGGAGAAATGGGGAGGGAAAAAGTCAGGTGGATGTAGTGTTTTGTTAACCATAGAGAATGGTGCTTGTGTATTTCCACTTCCTCGTCTGATTAAATCTCTATAACAATTGGATTTTGCAGTGGAGAGAGTCCTCATGGAGGAGAAAGTGATTCTTAAACATGTCTTTATGAATAGTGAGTCCAGTTTTTCTATAGAGTTGTTCCAGCTGACAACCTTGATATTATGTTTGCACTTGTGTGCTTTTGTGTGTGTGTGTGTGTGTGTGTGTGTGTGTGTGTGTGTGTGTGTGAGAGAGAGAGAGAGAGAGAGAATGTGAGAAGCTGTGTTTGAGTATAACCTGACCACAGAGGCCCAAAAAATGTCTGCCCCATGATCTGTCACAGAGTTATTACACCTGTGATCACTTGTCCAGGTGATTTTATCTAAAACACTTTCTTATCGAAGCATTGATTGATGTGTGTGATGTGTGGTATTTTTAGGTTACAGGATGTCTTAGAAAGACTAATCCAGTGATCGAGCATTTCAATCCACCACCGTTTCTTTCTATTTTCCATCTTATTTAAATGGATTATTTAGACATTTAACTACATCTGTATAACCTGTCGGTTAGAGACCCAAAATGCCAAATAGGAAGTGAGGGTTTTATAGTAGGAAGAACATGGACTGTGCTACTTTACTGCAGAGAGTGTGGTACTCTGAACTTACAGCATTGTGTTAATGTTGTGTCATAAAAATAACTAATCACCATTTTCGTGGTTTTAACATTAAAAATTATAGTTTCCCTGTATGTGCTAAATGACCGGTGGCTTCACTGTGGAAATAAGCTCCCAGGGAAACTGAGTTTGTTGAAGGTTGTAAATAGCATTTTTTTTTTAAAGACATATGGGTAACTGTGTTTTTCTTGTTTGATGTGACAAATAAAACACAGACAGTAGAAAACCATCTGTACCTGGAAACTCATTATGTATTCAACATTACACATAATTAATACCCATTACCAACTACATGACACCAAATTATTCTACATTTTTTTTCTTTAAGCACATTTTTTTAACTTTTTTTTAAAGGAAGAAAAGTTTAGTGGTTTAAAAGTAGCCATCCGTTATCTAAAATCATTCCCAAGTCGGTCAAAAGGACAAACTGCCATCTTGCTAATTTACACCTTGTAGATATGATGTTTTTACTTTGGATATAGTGTGATAAATGACAATAGATAGATAGATAGATTAATACAATGAGGATCTGCATAATCATATGCAAGTTGAGCAACTCAGTTCACAACAAAATCCTTTTTAATACTAATTAAGTTAGCTCACATATTCTAACAGTAGAGTAATGTCTCCACTCTCTCTCTCTCTCTCTCTCTCTCTCTCTCTCTCTTTTTAGCTCAAATACTTCTTTTAGAGCAGATAAAATAATGGCAGTGACTGCTATAGTCAGCTACACAGAGGTCATAAGAGCCAGACTCTAAAAAGGCATGTCTGACAGAAGGGTGCACCCTCAACCCATTTAGTCCTTATGATGGATGGGTCATTTTATACACCATTAATCCATGCGTTTGTCAATTACTAATGGAAATTTTGAGGTTGAGGATGGGGTGATGTTCAGGTTTCAGGAGCTGGCAAGTCACTGAATGCCACGTTGCATCACTGCTGACTGTAATTACAGAAGCTGTCTGAAATGTAATGAAAACACTCATCCACATAGAGGTGTAGGGGGTGATACTTGTTGTCATGTTTATTGTGATTATGATTATTATCAACACTGTCATTTCCATTTGAATTCATTTTGTATTTGTGCTGTGAACATGACTGGTCGAATGCAACACGTTGTTTTCTTACCTAATAAGCTAGACGTGTGACTTTCTGTTGAAACTCTAATTGGAGGAAATCACATCCAGTCTCCAGTGAACAGTGGAGGACAGGGGTTATTTTGCCTGCGAGACCTTTTAAATTAAAATTTTTAAACTTAAAATCATTTTCTCACCTTTAGTGAGAAAAAAATATGCAGGAATTATGTGAGATCGTGCGATTTTTCAGAGTGCAGTGAACTAAGACATTGTTCGAGCTCATTCATCTGAAGTAATAAGAATAGAGGATCACATTAAAAGTGTATTTATTTCTATCAAATTGACATTATATCAAGTTATCATGAATACATTAATGACCAATAGCATTTTTCTTATTGGTTGTATAGGATACACACACACGTGGTAATTCTACTCTGTACCAATATTTCAGTAAGGGGGAAATACAACACAATAAAAAGAGGGGAAAGGGCTTTATGATGATCTGCTGTCAGTCCCTGGAAATTACTCCAGCTTGTGAAGTCTCCCCATTTCCTTCCCTCATCTCTGAATGATGGGCGGATGTGTCTTTAACAGCTGGGGTTACCGACACACCGGCTCTCTGGGCTGATGAGCTGCTCTCTATTTGCTCTGCTCATTCTCCTGAGCACCGTGGCCATCCAGATTAGAGCCTATGGCCCATTAGGCAGCCAGGGAGGTGGGCAACCTCGATGGTGTAGCACAAGTGTGTGTAAGTGTGTGCATGTCTGTGTGCAGTGAGAGAGGCACTTCAAGTCATTGTGGTAAAACGACTGTCTTTTTGGCTCTTTTACTGCATTCTTTTTGATGACCACATACCCGGTATCCAATAAAAACACAAATCCTATAAAAATATACTTAAAATATACACAAAAAGATAAAGCTTTATTTCCATGCTATCTGTCCACATCTTTTTTTATTCTGATTTGGTTATGATTAGGCACTATCAACACACAGACTTGAAATATCTTCAATAAAATTAAGGTATGTACCTGATAAATCAAGTATCAAAGCCTATATATTTATATTATCTATCTACAATGATACTTTGCAACTATTGTAAAACATTCTGCAGGATGCCAAATATTACTGGCTGCCATGTACAGTTAATCTCAGATGCTGGCAGGTTTCACAGACTTGACTAAAGCAGAATAAATTAGCTTGGAGAAGCTTCAAATGCATTAATGACAACATGAGCATTATGTAGGGTTTTTGAAGGCACTGTTTTATCAATTCCATATCGGCCCTGCGACAGACTGGTGACCTGTCCAGGGTGTACCATCACAGCTGGGATAGGATCCAGCCCCCACATGACTGTGATTTGGATAAGCAGAAGAAAATGGACGTATGGCTGGCTGGCTGGCTGGCTAGATGGCTGGCTGGATGGCTGGCTGGCTGGATGGCTGGCTGGATGGATGGATGGATGGATGGATGGATACTACTTTGCACTACAGGAAGGCATGGAGGCAAAATAAGCATAGAGCAGTGTTTGGCAGATACTTCCAAAACTGTCAGTTTTATATAATCACTAATGTCAAAGGGGAGGAGGTTTATGCATTGACAATATGTGCTGTTCATTTATGGTCAGTGACAATAAAAGAGTCCAGATTAACAACCTATTACTATTAATATGCATATCTGAATTTCAATTTGTCAAATAACCGTGAGCAGAAAAGTTGCAAAACCATGGCAGTCTATGCATTTGTTTTAGAAACAGAAAGACTGCCACCCCTAGCCCTTCCCTGCCTCTTTTCAATACACTCTATTGTTTTTCCCACAGTGATTAATTGTTTTCAGCAACAAGCTTTGACAAAAGTATTGCACACGTCAAGCTCGGTGCAAAATATTAGACGCTAGTAACTACCGCTTATCGGCTAAAGTTTCAAATATTTTCTATGGGAAATGCCGGGGACAGAAATAAAGATAGAAAGAGTAAATGCTGGATATTTATCAAGTAGCTGAAAACCAACTGAATCATGATGTTGCTGCCTGAGTGCTAATAAGCAACCATGTGCTAAAGTGTTTGCCATATCAACATAAAAGGTGTTGCTATGTCAGTTTTTGCTTTTTACTGCTTGTTTCCATTAGCAGGTAGTTATTATTAGTTATGACTGTTTTGCTTTGAAAAAATGTCTCTCTTTGCTTTGCGTAGCATGCAGGAGGTTCATGGGCAGTGCATCAATATCTGCATATGTATAGGTTCATGCCCTCTGGGAGCCTTTGTTTACAGGTCAAGCAAACTTTGCACGCACACACATCATGTAAATCAAAAGCTGAACTTGATTGTGAAAAATAAATTGGAAGACAACACAGACTGTAAATTGCTGGAGGCAATTTTGAAGCAGAGTGTAATCACAGTTTGGTTTTGAGCAATTGTTTTTCTTCTGTCACCATTTTGTGCAATGCTATTTGAAAATATTCAATGTCAGCCTTGCCCTGGGCAACAAAATGAAGCTTCACATATTATCGAGTGTTCCCTCAGGGCCAATGCAATAATAAAGAATAGGAAAATGGGCTTACCGTTGCAGGGCAAATCCTTTGAGCCTCATAAATTTATTGAGGATGAGAAGCAAATTTGCTCATACCATGGGAAAAATGCACCCAAAAGTCATTACAACATTGCTGAGTGAACACAGTATAAATCACATATCTAATCAACAAACTGACTAGATGGTGTATTGTGTCTTTAACTGTTGCATTAGGACAGTGAGTAATTAACACAGAGATTTGAGGGGGGGGGGGGGGTAAATGTTTAAC
>VUQJ01021030.1:17404-27982 GCA_015108635.1 Andinoacara biseriatus | reverse complement strand
CTTTTTTTGTAACTAAAAATACACAAGGCAGAAAAATAAATTACAAACTGTTACACATATATGCTGCGCTACGTTCGGAAACACTCGTGAGTAGCTGACTAGAAACACACGCATACAAATACTATTTTACACAATTTTCATAACTTTGCAACTTCAACTTATGTGCTTGAACATTCACAAATACTCACAAAGACAAACGTTTTCCGAGGAACAAGCGTTAGAGCACGTTTAACTTAGTAGTGATACTTTGCTGCTTCTCAGCCGAGAAACTAGCTTACTTTTCCACATCGGAGAAAAACGTCAAAGATGTACTATTGCGGCGAGAGCACCACTCCGACACGAACTATCACAACAAAGATAGTACGATATACAGATATCTCACTCTGCTAAATTTTCAGAACACTTTTTTTTAAAAACAGTTTTTAGAATGAATTTAACCTATTTATTAATTAACTATGAACTGATTCTTTAACTTAATAATGTCTTTACACTAAAAACATAACAGCCGTGCTTGGGATCATTGTCTTTTTGCACGATCGTTTCAGCCGAGCTTTAGCTGTCGGACAGATGGCCTCACATTTGATTCTCGAATACTTTGGTACACTGAGGAGTTCACGGTTGACTCAGTGACTGCAAGGTGTCCAAGTCCTGTGGCACAAACCACCCCTCCATCACCATGCTCAACAGTTCATATGGAGGTATTTATGCCAATATGTTGTTTGTTTTAACCAAATGTGGTGCTGTGCATTATGGTCAAACACCTCTACTTGGGTCTCGTCTGTCCAAAGGATGTAGTTCCAGAAGTCTTGTGGTTTGTGCAGATGCAACTTTGCGACCCTAAACCATGCTGCCATGTTTTTGTTGGGTTTTTTTTTTTAGAGGCTTTCTCCTGGCAACCCTTCCAAACAAGCCATACTCATTCAGTCTTTTTCTAATTGCACTGTCATGAACATTAAACATGCCAACTGAAGTCTGTAGTCTGCGATGTAGCTTATTGTTTTGTTTTGCACTCCTGGGAAGATCAACGGTCTTGAATGTTTTCCATTTGTGAATAATCGTTCTCACTGTAGAATGATGGAGTTTTGTTGAAAATGTGATGGGCAGCATCAATTTTGAGATCTTTCCTCCTTGATATTTGGTTAACAAACACCTGAATGCTCCAGATCAGCAATCTACCAAAACCTCTGTTTTTACTGAGGTGTTCACACTTGCTGATGATCAGATAATCAGGTTCATTTGATTAGCAGCACCATTCGTACCAGAAGCAGTAAGGATGTACTTAGTTTAGTTAAATAATCACATCATGTAATATGCCGTGTGTTGTTTTTCATCTGAGGTTTGTTTTAATCTACTTAAAGCCCTTCTAAAGACCAGATAATTTTGTATGTCCTGTTACCTTTGAATGAAAGTTACATGAAAAAGAAAGCACACCCTCTATCCTTCCAATAATTTCTACAAGGACACTGCTCACTGTACCTTCTTCACGTTGTATCATCTTTTAACCAAGATAATACTTTTTTTTCTTTTTTTTTTGAAAAGCCTAACTTTAAAAATAATCTGAAAATAAAAACAAGGAATAGAGAAACATTCTATAGGTGCATTCACAGACTGATAACACCGCTGGACATCTAAAAAAGAGCCATGCAACCCTTTGAATATTCTCTCTCAGGTGGACCTTGGCCTACAAGGTATGACTATGGTGCAGAACAGTGGACGTTTTAGTACAGTGGGTGTCTCTATATGTATGTTCATACTACAGTATGTTCAGATAGGTTCAACTGTACCATTGCAGTGATACATTTTGGGCTGCATATAGAATATGTGTGCAGGGGGAGGATTAAATATACATCAAATGGACAGCAAAGTAGAGTTGCAGAGAAACTGAACAGGGTGCCACAAAAAAACAAAAACAAAACTACAACAACAAGCAAGGAGAAAATGCTTGGATGACTTTGACTACTTTGGTTATATATGATCTCTGAAATGATGACTGTCTCACACTTCAGCCTTTAGTTAGGTTGGAAGCACTTATAATAAAGATGTGTTAAAGTTGGAAGGTGTTTAGAACATTTTGTCCTGCTAAATTCATTTAGGATCGACAAATTGAGCATTTTTAGTGCTTTACAACTTTGTCCATTTATCTTATTAACAACCAAATACAAAACAAACAAATAAGTAATAATTTAAAAACAGACATGGAAAGAATGCAAAAAAGATGTATTTATTTACTTTATTTTATTGTAAATATGTCTACAAAAGTGGAGAGTATGGATAGAGACACAACACATATGTTTAAGTACGTTCAGCTGAAATGCAGAAGAAAAAAACCCTCATACATTCCTGTGTTCTGTGCCACACAGAGCATTAAAAAACAGTGCAGTACCACCAAACTAATGAACTCTATAATAATCTGTGGAAGTGTAATTGTGGCGTAACTCGTATGTATTAATACATTCATATACTTATAGACAGACAATTAACAGACAGGGAGTGAAAACAAAAAGAACTTAAAACAGAACAGAAAGAAAAACATAAAAAAAAAAAACAAAAACAAACAAACCCAAAAGTAATATAAGCAAATATAAGTTTAAAATTTTGGAATGTACTTGACTAATATGACACACATGCAAATACAGATAAGACAAGATATATGATGACGAAGTAAAAATGCAAATTTGATTAAAGTTTGTTTTTAAACATTCCTTATGGTTTACAAAAAAAGTGCTTAGCAACATTGCATCTGCAGCTTTCAGAGGAAAAGCTGTTATACTCCAATTCTTTGGAATTTATAAATGTTAATGGTGGAGCGCAGGGTGGGAGCAGATAAAGGGTGCTGAATCTATTTGGATGCATTTTCATTTTTGAACTATAATGTAATCAACTAATATGCTTGAATATTTCTAATGAATCACAATCAAGAGTTTTTCAAGAAATAACCTCTGAGGAGATTCTGCAGGCCAAAGTGTGATCAGCTTCTGTGCTCCATCTGCCAGAGGATGATTTTTATCTCTGTTCCACTGAGCCTTACAAACATGGTCCACAAATTCGTTACTAGTCCTAAACAAATATGGTGCCATTATTTAGTTATTTATTCCTGACAATGTAGCAAATAATTTTTCTCTTGTTAACAAAACTGTTGATTATGACCTTTAAGGTTATATTCTGAGTATTTTTAGACATGGGTAGAAATATTCTGTACGCTGTATAAAAAACCAAACAAACAATAAAACTTTTTTATGAAATGAACCTCACAAGGCTCTTAGTTTGGCAAGCAGTGCCTCTACGGTGCCTTCTGACTCTCCATTGGTGCCACAGCTGCTGACTGTGGGACTAAAGGAGGATGACTGGAAGGCTGGAGTCCCTACACTCCCAGCCCCAACCTCCATCTCACTCACTTTAACCATTCCTCTCTCCATCACCCTCTCCCTGTCCGGCCCATAGCCGTGACCCGCGACGTTCCTGTACCTGCGGCCCGACTCTGAACCCACAGCAGCTTTGGCTCTGGCTGCAGATGGATGGCTCTCAGACTCGTTATGGGTCTCCTGGGCAGGGGGAGCTTTCACCGCCGCCACGCTCGCATTTATATTCTGCCGAGAGCGAGACCTTTGAAAAGGTGCCTTGTTGTTTTCTGCGAGTGGAAAACAGAGACAAAACTGTGAGCACAACTGCGAGAATGAGGAAGAAGATGGTGATGCGTGACTGACACGTTAAATGAATGGAGCAAGGAGGTTAATGAGATTACAGATTAAATTACAAGCAAGACAGAGAGAAGCAGCAAAAGCAAGCAAGAGATGAGAAAATTTAAACCACAAAATGATGTAAGTTAGGAAGTAATAAAAACACTTAATCCCACATGCAAAACAAATTACATACAAAAATACACAAGCGGTCACGCTGTTCACGTGTTAGAAGTGACAGACACTCACTGATGAGAATAAAGTTTCTGCAGTAGACTCTGGCACGAAGCCAGCTCAGCATGATGAAATGGAGATGGCTGATCAACCACAACAGAAACTCAATAACATTGTATGTTGCCCTTTTCCAATCTCCTAGTCTCTTTCCCTTTTTTCTTGCATGACACCCTCCCACCCAGCTTCACCTCCCCTGATTCTACTATCATCATCCATTCTCCTTCCTCTGCTCTTCATCTCAGCTCTCTGCTCCGGCACTTGTCCTCTTCATCTTTCTTATTCCTTAAAACACATTCCCAGGCAGACAGTGGAACAGAGGAACGCCCAGATGCCAAGATCAGACCTACGTTCTGAATTATAATCCCTCTGAGTAGATCTTAGACTTCATCATCAGTATGTGTGCGCTGGAAGGAGAGGGTAAATCCATATTCATGTGACCTTGAGCGTGAGGCTGAGAGGAGTGGCGCGAGGAAAGACACCACCGCATTTAAAGTTTCCTGAGCCTGAAATGTCTGGCAAACAGGAGTCAAACACAGCAGAGCAGAACAGAGCGACCCGCTCTGTCAGCCAATCGGTAATGAGTTTGGAGCGTGGCCAGTCAGTCATGACAGTGTGTTTTATGGGCCGAGCTGACGAATGACAAGGAACGTCCCTGAACACAACCTCTGACAAATAAATAAGGATAAAGGGAGGAAAGAGAGCAGACGAGAAGGAACCGACTGCAATATTAAGGAAAGAACGCCGACGTTCACACTCGCATACACACACTGCTACATTTACACAAAAACTTGTTAGGCAAACAAGCGGCAAGTTTAAAAGGAGGAACTGAGCAGAGTGTTTTGCCTTGTTTGGTGTGATTGAACATTTAACACAGCTGAAAATTCAAGTCTCCTCTCATTATCTAACCCTTTTTGCTCTCTTCCTGTTGTAGCAGTCTAACTAGCAACAGATGACAATTATTCCCCACTGCTAGTCCTTTTTTGCTCTACAATTTCCCTATCATGTCTTGTTCCACTGTCCTCCCCCTAAAAGCCTGTCATCGACACCCACCCCTGTCTGTTTCTCTCTGCTTAGCAATGCCCCCCCCCCCCAACACTTGTTTCCTTTACAGAGACACTCAGATTCACAGCTGATGCTGGTGAAAGTAATCAGTTCTGTAATGAACTATTTGCATTTTGATATCTTGTTTACACTTCTGCTTAATCTGAAATTGAGGCCGTTTCTGTCACGAAAAGGAACACGGATGGGATTATTATCAGACATCAAGTGTGACAAAATGCCAATCTTTGAATTTACATTAATTTTAACATGTATTAGCATTTAATTATTTTCAGCTCCGCGTGAAGCCTAAATTACTTATGAAAACCACATACTGACTGAAGTACAAAGTGCTGTTTCAATACGTATACATTTACACTTCAAAAAGAAATGAAAAAACCCACACTTGAATAAGACCTCTTATCCAAAAGTGCATTTCTCTTCTCCCTAACAGGGCCTTGGCCTTTAGTGGTGAACATGATCAAAGTGCTGGCAAGTTCAGTTTCTTCTCACTCTGCCCGCCTGTGACACCTCACTGCCCCTTCCTTTGAAGCCTCGCTAGCTTCTCAACATATACCTTCATCTAAGCTGTAAAACACGTCTGAGAGATGTAAAATATGTCTCATCTTCCAGGTAGTACTCCTTTAACCAACAACTGACAAAGGCTGTACAGAAGAACTAGTCAAGCAGAATTTTAATCGAAATCGCTGCTCTGGATCATCAGGAATTCAAAGACAAAACTGTCGTCTTTTATTGAACGTGTGCTTGTGATGGTAGGGGTGTGAATTTACCCATCTCACACAAACTCACACAATCGTATATATATATATATATATATATGTGTGTGTGTGTGTGTGTGTGTACTTCAGTACACTAACTATATATATGCAGATGCCATGCCACACCATCAGTAGTAAAGAGAATTCAATAAAGTTAGCATTGCACTCCAACAATAATCATTAATAGAGTAATAATGATAAATAAGTCTGTTGGAATGTGTTTTAACACCTTTTTCTTCCAGTGAAAGCTGCAACCGACATAAATCAGGCTGCAACTCCACTCCAAACAGTTCAGGCACAAACAGAGCATAGAGCAGCCAGCAGATTTAAGAGGTCTCGAACTGAACTTCAGTGCTAAATGACACCGACGTAAGTGATATTACTGTGATACATGATTAGATTCTGATCTGCTGCCTCAGGAGCCACAAAAGGCTTCACAAAGCTTTTCCCCCTCCCAACACATATGTGGACACACGTGGACAAAACTGCTGCTGCTACTGTAACACAGTTACATCTGTGTTAGCTCTACACAGCAGGTACATCGGAACCGCTAAGCCTTCTATGCTGTAACTTCATGTGCACCTCCATAGAAATGTAGCCACACGTCACCATCGACAGCCAACAGTGTTGACCATTGGCGTAGGCTAGAGATTTCCCACGTAAGTATAATTCAGACATTAGCATTTTTGAAGGATGCATTTTTTCCTAAATCTCGGCTCCTGGGCTTTTTTTTTTTTTTTTAAAGCCATTATTGTGAAATTGAGCACTGGGGGGCGAGGGGACCAGGCCCCCGCAGCCTTTCAGTATGTGAGTCGCCTGCTCATCTGCCACCAGGTATTGTTTAGCTCAGTTTTAAAATCTAGCTCTTCAAACAACAAAATGGTTGCATGTTCTTGTAAGTAAGTAGCTTCTTTCTTCAGTTATTGGCTTCTTTCAGGATTTGTTGCAAGCAAGTAGCATTATTGCTTTGTGGTTTTTGTGAAATAAGCAGCTGGTGAATGCCACTTCTAAGCTAAAACGTGAAATGGTATGTTACTTACACTGAGCTTTTCTATTCCTACTAAGCACTCAAAGCATTTAAAAAAAAATCATGGCTTTAATTGGAATGACTGCATTGTCAAAAGACAGTGGTTTCTGATATTCCTTTTCCACTGATGGAGCCAGAACATATTAAGCCTCTGCATGAACTTTGGTTATGGCCTATGTATTGATAGAGCAACAATACAGCAGCCCATACATAGAATATATCGCCACACCTCGTCAAACCGCCTTGTTAGAAAGCTTTCACTCTGAAATATAATAAAAGACGGGAGAGGTATTCCTTTATTCCATCAGCAAACAGCAACACAAAAGAGAGCAGGCTTCCTCATGAAAGACCATTTGCAGCGTGTATGTTTGGTGTTGATGTAAGTGAGCATTTACTCATTTCTTTTCTTCCACTCTGCTTCTGCTTTCTTCATGTTTGGAAAAGTTCGGCAGGCAGTTTGAGGCACCAGAGTCAGAAAGTCAAGTCTGCGCTGCAGCAGTGCTCATCTGTCCATTGCTTTTTCTCACTGTTAAAGCAAAACTGACACCACTGTGGTAATAAACTCATCAACATGACGAGGTGTTAAGAGGTTTAACCAAAACAGGGAACACATGAGAAAGCCTGGAGACTGGTATTTTCCAATATGCCAACCATAAACACTAAACTAGCGGTCTATCACAGTCCTCGGTCCTACGCTGTCCTTTAGTGTGCTTGAAGGCAAAACGGAGAAGAAAAATTGTTCAAAAATGACAATAAAAGAACTGGCACACTGAGTGTGTTGTGCCTCCTCGCTCTCAGCTTTGCTGTAAAATGTGTCTTTAAACTGAGTCTCAAAGCCCAAAGCCTTTTTCCCAGCAACTGACACTGGTTCTGTTTCAGCATAAGACAAGTAAAATCTCAAACGAAACAGACTAATCGCTGCACTGAATCGTTTGAAATATCACTGAGAATTTTAAGATGGAACCATGGTGGTTTATTACATGTCTGATAGGATGGCATTTTGTTGAAATGTAAAAGGCCCCGTCCAATAGAGAAAACAGAGAATTTCTCTCTTTTTTTTTCTCCCTATCTGCAAATAGCTGCAGAGAGGAATTCGCATTTTTTTCTTGTCAGATCATTTGGTCCATTTGCATTTGCCACTTCAAATACAGATGCAGATGAGCCTTTCCTCTCATCTCTCACTCCCTCCCTGTCTCTCCACTCTTATGAAGTTTGCTGTATTTGATCACTTTAAGAAGAGAGAAGTCATGCAGACTTAGAAAAATACAGACAGTGAAGTGACTTTCTCTCTCCACGGAGTGACTGACACAACAAGTTGAAGTTAGCAAGATCAAATACACACTTCTACACCCGCCATAAATCAAAACATGGCTAGATGGCATGGCTTGTTTTTTTTTCTTTGCATTTGAGGCCACTTTATGACTGTGGTTATATAATTGAACAAAAGCACTTTCTGTCCAAAAATACGAATGCAGAAATACATTTTATACTTATTTTATTATTTGTAATTCTTGATTAAACAATTATACTTTTGAAAATATTGCAAAATTGCAAAAAAAAACAAAGAAGTCAAAAACAACAGTGTATCAACATATTGTGTTTTAAAAAGTGTATTAAAAACACAGAAAAATAAAACATAAAATTATGGTTAGGCGCACATCTTTTGACTGTACTTCTTTACACTGCCATTGATTCCTCTTGTTACCCTGTACTGCTCTGATATGCTGCCGTATTTCCTGTACGATATCTGCCAATCTGTGTTTTACTCATGTTACTTTTAGTAACAGTTCCACCTCACAAGCAGAGAAATCTCTGGTCTTTTTGCTACTGCTGCATCTTCTATAGAATTCCTACAAGCAACCAACAATCTGCGCCCTGTTTACACTGGCTGTGTATATTATGGGTGAGTTTGCTTGCAGATTAGTTCTGAATTTATGCTAAAATGCTTATATCCAAACAATTTTAGCTTTAAAATAAAAACATATGGACAAGGAGATGTAGAGTTATTGTCTTAACAGCAACTGCAATGAACTGAAAGTGGCAATTTGCAAAGAGTTTATTCAGATGCAATAACGGTGTCCTCATTGCTCAGTCTCAAAAGCAGCATTACTTTCAATTACATTTAATTCTAAAGCTGAAAATGCACCGCTGGCTTCACTTTTAGTCCTACAATGAAGCATAATTGACATAAATTTTTTTGACAAATTACTGACCAGTTGTACAGTATATGCACTGTAATGCACAGAGCTGGAAGAACAGAGACCCTTTTTCTACAACAATATAAAAAAACAAAACAAAACAAAAAAACCCATCAGACTTATTTAGCAGTGATAAATGATCTCCACAGCAATGAGATCAGTTTGTTACTGTTATTGTAGCCATGATTTGCTGTCATATATTTATAACAATATAAGAACAGAAATTGTCTCAATGTGTCAAAATGTGTTAATACAATCTATTTCAGACTAGCAAAGTCGGTTTGCCAATTTTCTTTGTCAATATATATTTCATATAATGAAAACAGTTATTAACAGGCTTAATAATAGCACTAATGGATTTTTATTATTATTAAAAAATTTTCTTGTTTATTACCTGTGTTGTATTTTATTGCTGTCTTTTATCTGGAAAGCACTTTGTTCAACTCTGTTGTCTTCTTTAAAGTGCTCTATAAATAAAGTCGGTTTGGACTGATATTAAGCAGCAGTGATCTGAAAAGTTTCCACCATAATCATGATGCTAATATACTGCTACAACACAGTTAGCAAGTCATGGTAGTCCTACAATAGATACATTTTAGCTGTTCTAAGTGGTCTTACAGCAACAACAGTAAATTGTTGCAACATTGTTACACGGGTTTCCTTATAACCTAGCAACCATCAACCTTTATCAATGCAGCACACAGAGCAATGAACAGAAAAAATAACTATGTTCACTACTTAGAGGCATCATTCAAAATTCAGACATTCGTTGCCATATGGTAAATGGTCTGGTTCTTAGATAGTGTATTCCTGCTCTACATGAGCACTCAAAGTGCAGCATGTCTCATTCACCCATTCACACGCACATTCATACAAGCACTTCCTACATCCAAGTGCTTTCTATCTAACACAATCACATTCCAATGAACGCATCGAGAGCAACTCAGGGTCCAGTATCTTGTCCAAGGATACTTTGGCGTGCAGACTGGAGCAGCAAGGGATTAAACCACCAACCTTCTAATAAGTACAAGCAGATTTTGTAACCTGCTGATCAACAGAAATAATGCTAGCTGGCGATCTGTTTTAAAGCTCCTTAAATTCTCAAAAACTCTCCACTGTGTAAATGCTTGCAGATACGATTTAACGTTGGAAAATTCTGTGGCTGAGAGAGGCTGGTCTAAATGGTGATGGTGTCACTTAAGAAAAATAAATAAATAAAAAACAATTTCATGATAAAAAGCTGAAGCAAAAATGCTAAGGCAATTCTGTGCTAATCCAACCAAGTCATAAGACCATTAGAGTTAAACTCTGATTTAAGTTTAACTTAGCTGGAAAGAACAACAGGACGTCAAACCAATGCCTTAAATTAAATATGCAGCTGAAAATGATTTTAAGTGGTTTAACTAATCTTTCAATGCTTACATGGAAGTATCTGTAATTTTGAACAAAACTGATTTCTTTTTTTTGCAAAACTTTCTGGACATATTCAGAGTATACAACAGAAGACGAGACTAGGTGCGTCTTTTTTCTGCATGTCTGCCAGCACTCAGCCAACTTGAGGTGTAAAAGTAGAGTTGCTATGACTCACAGTACAAATAGGAAAATTGATTGAATAGAGGGAAAAA
>VUQJ01021028.1:64555-74658 GCA_015108635.1 Andinoacara biseriatus | reverse complement strand
TAATTTTAGTGACCTCCGATTGGCGTAACCGGGTGTCATTACTGCCGACGTGAATAACAATCTTACCAAATCTACGATTAGCCTTAGCCAGCAGTTTCAAATTTCCATTAATGTCGCCTGCTCTGGCCCCTGGAAGACATTTGACTATGGTCGCTGGTGTCGCTAGCTTCACGTTTCTCAGAATAGAGTCACCAATAACCAGTTTGCTCCTCAGCGGGTGTGTCGCTGAGTGGAGAAAAACGATTAGAGACGTGAACGGGTTGGTGGTGTACCGAGGGCTTCTGTTTAGGACTATGCTTCCTCCTCACAGTCACCCACTCAGCCTTCTTTCCCTGCTGCACGGGATCTACTGGGGGGGAGCTAGCGGCAGCTAAGCTACTATGGTCCGCACCGACTACAGGGGCCTGGCTAGCTATGGGAGTTTCCAGGGTGCGGAGCCGAGTCTCCAATTCAGTGAGCCTGGCCTCCAGAGCTACAGACAGACTACATTTGTTACATGCCAGTGCATCAGTGTGAGGTTCCCCTTCCACACGTGCTCCACATTTACATGTTTTTGAGATATCGATAAAAATAATCAGAGTCCTGGGATGGTCGTAGCTTTTCTTTTTTAAATGAAATATTAGTTCACTTCTCCTCCTGATCACTTCAGTTTTTGTGTGTCGCCTAAACTAAATCTGTGGAGCCAGGCTTAAGGTCATGTTTCACTTCTTCAGGTTAATAAAAGAAAGATGGAAATCCATCTCAGACTAAAAAGAGATACAGCCTGAAAACCTTTGCTGTTTCAGATCCTCAGCCAGGCCAGGCGTTTGTCGGTGCCGCCGACCCTCCAAACTTCTCCTTTGCTCCATTTCACACGGGACAGGCCTCCAACCTGCACAGTTCAGGTAAAGGTCAATAAACACGTACGGCTGCAGGGGAATGAGGAGTAACGCATTTACTGATCTGTCTCATTGTTTGATCTTTAGAGGATGACGAACTCTACTCGCCCGTGAGCCCCGACTGAAACTCGGTGACTGCGACGCCTCGTGGCAGACGGAAAGCGCGGGAAGAAGAAGAAGCTGATTTTTTTTATTTTTCAGAAAGGAAACACGTTCTGTAAGATCAAGAAAATATGAGATGCTTTCAGTGATAAAAACTGGAGCCTCATCCTGTAATGAAACATATCCATACCAGTGCTAATGGTTTCTTATGGGATGACAACGGCCTGCTTATGGGAACTGTTGCATGAGCACGTCCCTGTTGAACTCCTGTGGCAGACTGTGGACTGACATGTTAGATAGAGGCCATTAAAATCATTAATACTTCAAATGAGGGAATATTTTTTTAAAATAAAAGGTGTTCGGCCCTCCGACAGCGTTCCTGCAGCCTTGGGGAATTAATGCCAAGGTGCAATGAAGCAGCTCAACATCTCACTGAGACACTTTATCCTGGGTTTTCCTTTTTTTCGTGTCTGTTTTTGTTTTTTTTTATTTTTAGAGATTTGTAATATTGCAGCAGTTTAATATTGTATTCAGTTAATGTGCTAATGTTTGCTGCTGGTATTATAATCCTGAGAACCAGCATAATCTCAACAACTGTGACGTGCATAGCATGCCAAAAATATGTGGACACCCAAACATTAACGTGAACCTGTTATGTCTTTATTTTATTGCACAACGTGGTGGTGGTGGTGGGGGGCACAGCTCAGTATGACTTAAATAGAAACTGTTTTAAACTCTGAAGCATGCAAAGCTTCAAAGAATTAAAAAAAGAATTTAAAAAGAAGCTGGAAATTAGAATAAAAAGATAAATCCTTCTGAAACAGGCAGTCATCGAACTCCCAGGAAGCTGAAACACTGTTAAAGTATCATTTCTTACATTAAACTGGAACTAAAGAAGCCAAAACATTTAAAACAACAACAACAAACAAAAAAACAGGTCAATCGGTCTCAAATGTTTGTGTCCACATACTTTTGGCTAATCTCATTGTTTGCCACTCATTTTCCATCTGTACAGTCCAAATGCAATCAATCTATTCAACCACAAGGTGGCACTACAGGCTTGTAAGTAACATGTCATGTAAATCAGAGAAAATAAAATGTACTAAACTTTAAATTGTTTACCGGAGCAAAGGTGGTCCAGGCTGCTCCTCCCTGTGACAAAAACAGCACCAATATCCTTCAGTGCTCTTTGAGCGAGACGCCAAATGAATGCATCCTGAAGGCGTTTGAGAGGGAAACTCTGGATCCTGATGGGACCGCAGCAAACTGTCAGTGTGGTTCGAACGCAGACCTGTTGGGGCTGGCTTTTGTTTTTTCATTAGAGCTGCTGCAGCTGCAGAGGATCAACACTTCCTGTGATGCCCTGAATCAAAGTTATGTCTTGTTTTGAAGAACATTAATATGACAAAGTGCTTCACAGCACAGTAAAGTTTTAGTGTGTGTGTGTGTGTGTGTGTGTGGGGGGGGTGACGGTGCTGAATGCAGGGATAAACATGGATCAGCTAACGTGAGAGGTGGGGGATGTGATGCATTCGACTGATAACAGCAGAACTGGGGTGTTTTTCAACTGGAAGGTATTTGGCAAATAGGAGGAGGACAAGTGTGTGTGTTTGTGTGTGTGTGTGTGTGTGTGTGTGTTTGTGTGTGTGTGTGTGTGTGTGCGTGCCGGGGAGGAGGCAGGAGAAAAGGAGGAGGTGGACGGAGAAGTCGGCAAAGATAAAAAGTGCCTGGAAGAATCATATATTGCACTCAAATTTAGTCCAGAGCCTCGCGTGGAGATAAACAGGCGAATTAACGACCAGATCTCCTTATGAAACTCAATCTGTTTCACATGCCAGAGAATGGAGCGCACACACCAACCCACACACCACTCAACACGGATTCCATGTAAAACTATGCAGTCTGATGTATCACAGATCCTCCTTAAGCTGTTTGCTTTTGTTTTATTCGGCTCTGAAAGATTGATACGTCACAATCTGAAAATCTGGAGATTTACAGTCCTGATTAACATCAAGGGAAACAAAAGCCGTTCACTAGTATTTCAAGTAGCTTGTAGCATTTGCAGGGATTAGAAGATCAGCCCTCTGTTTTTACTTTGTTCATTAAATCAGTTACACACAAAGGATTACAGCTCCATAAGTCTGCAACTCGCTCCGAGTGTCCCGACTGCAGATCCTGCCCGAGTTTAAACTTTTGAACTCCGGTTGGTGCTGCAGGTCTGCAGAAGACCCGAGAACATGAGCTGGGTTTGATTGTTCCAGTAAGGTTTAATGTGAATATTAGAAGAATTAAAAACGTTTGGGTCATGAGATTTTAGGAGCTTTTAGCACACGGAAGCTATTAACAGGAAACCTAGCTTTTCCCTTCAGTTCTGGCTTTCAGTCATAAAGTGCCAAAGGGGTGAATCCTAATACCCAGAAATGAGTTTATAAGGTTCCCGTGTCTCAGAGTCAGCGTTTTGGGTTGCTGGTTAGATGGCTGAAATCAGGGCTTCGTTCTGTAACATAAAAACACCTCAGGCATGAATTTTGCAGCTTCACTAACAAAACTTTTGGTATAAAGTAGCTAAATGTGAGATTCGGTGTGACAGCTGTGAAACACAGGAGTCCATCAGTGGAAGTCTTGTAACCATGTAGTAGTTCATTTATGGTATAGTCAGGGTTCTCAAAGTGGGGCCCGTGGCCCAGTGGTGGTCGTCGGTGACATTTAATGTGACACCACGTGAACAGCATGGAAGCTTGTTCCTGAAAAACATTTGAACCAGAGGTGACAAACTCCAGCCACAGACGCGATCCAAACAGTGAGTAAGTGCAGCTTGTGTTTTTTCCTCCTTCCAATCGAACAGCGTTGCATTAATGAATAACTGAAGGGTCCCAGGATTTTCCGTCTCTGGAACATTCTTCGGCACGCATTCATGTTTCGCTGGAACAATAATAAAAACAGGAACTCTAACACGTCAGTCGGTGTCTAACTTCACTGCGACCTTGTGGATTTTGTTCTTGACTTGGCCTTTGTGTTGGCACTACTCTTTGTTTGCCAGCGATATGTTGCAGGATGGACTGCAGCCAGTGAAATGCAGTGAGGTCATCCGTTTAGATAGAGCCCCAGATGGTTGGAGACCTGGGCTAAAAATCCACTTCAGCTCATTAATCAAAGCCTTTTTTCCTTTGGCTGAGCAATGGGAGAGATTTCTACTAAAGCCATTAAATTCACCAATATTCCCGTCTCTTGATTAGTCGCCCTCGCAGCGAACGAAGCCCGTAAACGACATTACAGCCGGCTGGGCCGAAGCTTGGGTACTCTGGTGAGGCCCGGTAATAGTGTTGATTACTCGTCACTCATTAGGTTGCTTTCGCTGCTGCTGCTAAGCCCTCATCAGGAGGGTTTTTGGCTGAGTCCTGATCCAATTCACCTTTAAAGTTCAGTGGAGCTGTCTGGGTTGCCACGGGTCAGTGCACCGCTCTCCATGGTGTGCACTCCCAGAGAGGCCCTCGTTACCTCATTTCCTGTTACCACCGCACCAGGCAAAGATCTGAGCATCGTGGTTTGGTTGTGTAACGTTTGTTCGTCACAGAGGGTATATTAAAACTTAAAATTAAATAAACGTGTTGAATTTATGACTTTGCTGAAGGACAAATGTGAGAATCAGACCGTCTACGGTGGCCCCGTGGTGCCAAACACAAAGAGAGAGAAAACAACTACAGTATATCTCACGAAACAAACAAACGAAAGAAAAACAAAACACCACCGGGATTTATTTGTATCTTTGTTAAATATATTTTACACACAAGAAACTCAAACATATATATGTAGAATATTTAAAATCCTTCTCCTCAAATAAAGTCCTGAATGATTTCTAGATATTTCTAAAAGTAGAACGAAAGCTTCTTCTTTATTTTTGAGATTAGACTCAAAACTTTCCTTTTTGATGAAGCTTATAGTTGCTGCAATAGGCTCGGGCTGCTCGGGGACTTCGTACTGAGCGTTTCTTCTGCGCTCACCTCTTTTCATAATAATAACAAATCCATCATCTTCTTCGAGCTATTCCAGTTCAGGGTCATGGGGGAGCTGGAGCCTGTCCCAGCTGTCATACAGCTAGAAGCAGGGTGAAGCCTGGACAGAGAGACAGACAAACACTCACAGACTCACGCTGGAACCGCCATGCATGTCTGTCATCAACTGGTATGAAGTCTGAACCGTACTGGGTCCCCAAAAGGCATCACTGCTGTGGCCCTTTGTGGGTAAACTCACTGGGGGCCTGTGCAGGTTTGCTGGGAAAGTTGTGACAAAGCTGACTTTTACATGCAAGCACAACATCTGCTGTGAAACTGATGCTGTTTAATAGTCGTGCAGATCTCTGTAAAGCCTTGATTAGACTGTGTTGCGGACATGAGCACAGACAGCCAGAGACGTGACAGCTGATTAGTCATTCCTGTTATACTTCTTTGAAGATCGCCAACTGGGGCGCACGCGGCGCGGACGGGTCCGTGCGGCCACAAAGAAACTGGGAAGGCCCACGGACTTTAAGGTGGACCCTCACGCTCAAGCTACTCGGACCCAAGAAAACGTGGACTCACAGATGTGGAAAGTAAAATCAAAAACATCTCACAAAAATGAACACAACAGATTTTTCTCTCTGAGGGAAAAACAAAAGATTATTTTGGAAAAAAACACCAATAGAGTTGATGTGTTTTCCATAATTATGGTAATTATGATTATTCCTGTCAATTCACTGATTGTATCTTTTGCACGTTAATGGTACATTTGCACCATGAGTTTATGCAACGAGGCAAATTCATATGAATTTGCAGTGGGTGTCATGAATAGAGTTTAAGTATTTCAAATTCATTGAAAGAAAATCACTTCACACTGCACTGAAATCCCTCTGGGAACCACTGGAATTCCATCAACAATAAGATACGGAAAATCGAACTTTTGAGGATCAGCTGGCGCTAAACGGTTCAACTGTAGATGTTCTCTAGCAGCTGCTTTACTCAGTAGCCTTTATTTCCTATAACCTTTCTAACGTCTCGGTGACCCAAAAATAGCAAATTGGTCAAAAATTCTTCTAATTAGCATCTATGACCAAACCTTAAAGACACTTTTATTTTTATCTGCTTTCTCAGTGCGTTTCAGGTGACGGGCTTTACACCTCACGGCCTCCGCACCTCCTCGTGAGGCGTGTTTATGGGTCTGCGTACAGAAAGGAATCCCGACTTGAAAGCCGGCCGGGCGGTGCAGCGTTTCACTCATTAACCCTTTTTTCTTCCCAGCGCCTCACAGCAGCCTCTTCCCCGCAAAACACGTTAGTGTAGCTGCCAGTCAAGTCGATGCTGCAATTAAACTGCTTTAAACTTGCTCAGTGGAGCTTGGAGGCTGTAAAAACGCTTCCGCTTGAGTATCAGTGGGAGCCTGTGATGGTTAACACTGCGTTCACTGGAGAATACATTGTGTCTAGTTAATGTAAGTGGTCTGGTCAGTGGGTCAAAAGGTCAACGTGACTAAAGAAAACGAGGAGGCGCGGTAGTTTACAGCTGGCGGGGAGGAACTCTGCCAGCTTCTTCAGACTGATTTCTCTCCTCTTTATTTGACAAACATCAAATTTCTCAAGCAACAGAGAATTTATGGACACATTTCCTTGTTTGCCTCCATCCAGATGGACTGAGCTTTACGAGCGTGCGGTGCATGTCGGACAGCGAAACTCTCGCTCTGATTAGCAGTCAGTCAGGACAGGCGTCATCAATCTTTGGCCTTCAGTGAATGGCAGAGCGGCTGCCATAAACAGGGCCTGATTGCAGTGTGCTGTTCCCAGCGGAAGAGTTTTCAGTCCAGGAGAGGAATGGAAACAAAACCCGGCAGATACAAACAACGTGTGTGGGACCTGTGCACCGTCGTCGGATGGCATGCCGTGCACGTTCGCACCAGAAATGATTCATCTATTTATTATTCCTGTCCATCAAAACCTTCCTGTAATAATTTGCGATGCATTACAAAACAAAACGTGCTCAGAAAGTTCACAGATGGATAAAATTGAGAGAATAATGAGAGAAAACAGGAACATTAAGCACACTCTCAGCGGACACTGAGGTCATGTCCTCTTTAGTTTTTTGGGCGATTTCAAAAACCGAATTCAAAACAAACACCTGGTGATATTTTATCAGCTGATTGAAATGCTTTTGATGTTCTGCTCTTAAAAAGCATTAACAAAGTAAGATAAAGGCATTCAGAGAGAAAGAAAGCAGCACGGAAATGGTTACAAAAAGAGTGTAAACAGATTCCAGAAAGGTTACAAACACACAAAACAGGGATCACAGCAAGTTTAGACCGGACTGTCACTGAGGGTCTGCAGGTTGCACTTCACATCCACACTCTCTAATTAACAAGGTGCATAAAAAGTTTTAAAAAGGCAGGATGAAATCACGGTGAAAGTCAAAATCCCGCCAGCGTTCAGGCCGAATCGGGAAAATGTCAGTTTCGAGTGGATCCAAAGCAGCTGTTTAAACTTCACATCGCTGCTCAGCTGAGAGGGAATACTTGTTTTTTCAACTGCAGCAGATCGGCAATATGAATGTACCAACCGGCTGCACTTCTGCCTCTGAAATGTAACACCGGCGCTGAGCGGCGCGTCCTGGATAAACTCAGCTGAGTGTTTGTGTCCTGCCAGCTGAGCTTTGGTAGTCGTGAACGGATTCGCTGCTATTTTAAGTCAGAGCTCAGTTTTTGTTCACGCTGCTGGAGGAAACCTCTAAACTTTTAGTCCATATTTGTTTAGAAACTACACACACTTCATATTTGCTTCATCCTGTTTTATCACATTTGTTTCTCTTCTCTTTCAGGGAGCAGCAGAACTGAACTAGTCGAGGGTGGCTGTAAGTTTCTGCACCGGTTGCCAGATTTGATTATATTAATTTAGGTTCTTTGGGCTGAGAACTGACACGTTTATCCACATTTGGACCCGCTGCATCGACACGCCTGGTTTAGTTTCAGGTTATTTTTTAAGGCCTGCCAGACTCGGGGCACCGGGGAGGTTTGGCGACCTGAGTTTACGTGCACAGATTCTTGCTCAGATGATGGGGTGTGGCAGATCTGAAAAAAACAAAAACAAATCTTGTTTTCTAGAAATAAAGACAGCTGAGGCATTTTTGCATATTTCAGTTTAAGTGTCGTAGTCATACTAACATCATGGTTTGAATGAATAATTTTCTCAAACGTTGAATCCTCAGAAAATTTGTTGATCCAGCTCCATGAAGATGTCGCAGCTTATGAGACACTTTGTTACTAACGTTGGATTTTATGACGGAGTATCAGCGAGGACCTCATTTTATCATTATCATTCATTTTGAAAATGCCTTAGAATTTTTGAGATTAAAGTCAGAATGTTATTTTTAAAGTTCGTAAAGCTGTATGACGTACAATGGAAATCATTAAAAGCCCATATTACCATGACAACCATGCCCATGATGCTGTAAACTTCTACGTTACAGTGCAGACCACATAAAACCCGACAAAAACACTGTTAACTCACAAATCTGTGTGGCTGTGCGGTTCCTAAATCAGCACATCGGACCAGGTGAGGGTTCGCCGTGGGTATGAGTCATCTCTGTTGTCACGGTTACACAGCATCATTTGTTTGTGTACCCGGCCAGGTCATTAATTACAGAGCCAGTTCGGGACGGCGTTAACAAATCATGTGGTTAAATGTGATTTGCAGACATTTGCGCCAACACAGCTTCATTTCCAGGACTTTAATGCAGAGGACGAATGCTTCACCTCAGCTGCAGTGATGGAGGATTGGGGGGGTGGTGGTGGTGGTGGGGTACAGCTTTTATTAACTGCACTGCACGCTGACTTTTCCTGAAACGTCATTTGAAAGCTGTCTCCTCATTCTGGTTTCATTTTCAAGGTGTGCACTCAGAACGTTTAATGTTCTTCCTCTCAGCTTCATTCAAACAGATGCAGTTTTTATACACCTGTAATTAAAGTTAATTGAAATAATACTTCACAATAACATCCCATATACTTGCTCAGATGTTTTTCAAGATGGCTGCCCACTCTGTGTGCTGACGGGGTTGTGATTCATTGTTAGACCGAATGTGAAGCTGCAGGTTTACTGTGTAGAGATATAAACTCACCGGCCATTGATCAGTTCCTTGTTAATGCAAATCTCTAATCAGTCAATCACATGGCGATGACTAAATAAATAAGTGTATTTAGGCATGCAGACATGGTCAGCTGACCCTCATTTAAACACTACAGCCTGCCTGAGTGTCCATCCCTTTATGACCACAGTGACGCCATCTTCAGATAATAGATGATATCACAGATCTCAAATAATGATCTCACTGTACTCGGATGGTCTCCGCAGTCACCAGATCTTCGTCCAGTAGAGCCTGAGGTGGAGGGATGTGGTGGAGCAGGACGTTGCAGCTGAAAGGTCTGCAGGGACTGTGTGATGCTATCATGGACCAGAATCTCTGAGGAATGTTTCCAGCGCCGTGTCGAATCTGCGAACCACTAATTTGTCTTAATATCTTTCAGCTTTGTTGATTTTGTTCTGGTCACAGATTAAAATCTGGAATAAGGGAAAACGTGGATTTTAGAGAGGTGAACTTGAACATTTGTGTGAGGAGGTACATAAAGGGCAGGAGATGTGATGATATGGAAGGAGATCAATTATAAAGTAGAACTGTTTGCTTGTGACATTGTTACAAATTTGTCTATTGAAACTTTCAGCAAAATATAAAAAAAAATCATTCATCCAATTAGTTTACCCTTAAAAAGCTTTTTTTTTAGTCAGAAAATACTTAATTTGAAATTATATTTGATAAAAACAGGCAGAAGTTATGTGCAGATGTAAATTCTTTCTCTGCGTGTTCTTAATTTTGCTTAATTTGGGATCTTCTCCGGTTTTTCTCACTGAATGATCATTCCAAGATAGATAACATGGCAGGATTGGTGATGGTGAGTGAGCTCATCCAGCTTCAAGTCAAAACCCGTGTGTGTGTGTGTGTGTGTGTGTGTGTGTGTGTGTGTACCACAGGCTTAACCCCTGGATTCCCCACATTCCAGCCCAAAGTCAGGCACAAGCCTTGCCGCCGGTCCGTTTAAGGTGATTGACGTTAT
>VUQJ01021028.1:31844-44448 GCA_015108635.1 Andinoacara biseriatus | reverse complement strand
CCTGCATGCACGCACACACACACACACACACACACACACAGCAGAGCGCCACATACCTTCCCCACTATCCACAAAACTTGCAATGGTGTTTGCAGCTTTTGAAGAACGGAAAAAACTGGCATTGAGACCCAGTTTCTCCGCCGTGGAGAAAGTCCTGTAAATAGACAACATGTAGTCATGCGGCTCAATTAAGTCTTTCGGCGTTGCTTTGTTGTTTCTGTCCTGTGAGGGTGGCGCGTAAAACTCCTTAAAATATTTAGACGCTTCTTGTGAATTAAAAATCGTCGCCACCTTGCTGCTCTTCGGGGCACTTGGAGGGAAAATAACAAGAGTCTGGTAACAGGGCATCTCCCAAACAAACGCAAGAACCCCGCAAAGAAAAGAGAAGTGATAGAAATCCATCCTCTGCGCTGTGGCCGGAGGACCAGAGCTGGACTCTGCATCCGCTCCCGTGCAGCAAGTGGCTGCTCCGCAAAGTGCGCACAGCTCAGGGGGACAGGAGGCGCACAGTTTTGAAAAGGAGGGCAGAACACGCCCACATTGTTCTAAAGGCTAAGCGGAGAGCGCAAATTAGGCCGTAAAACTAATTGTTCTTCTGACACCTCCCTCGCGGAAAGACAGATGTGCGCTCAAAAGATGCGCGTCAACTTAAGGCGCATTTAACGGAGCTCATTTTCTATCACGAAACCGGCTTAAATGTAATCAAAAGGGATTTGATTTTTAGTTTGAAGCCTGCGTTTTAGAACTTTCTCTGCAGAACTGTTCCTTTATCCAGGCCTCGGTGGATCACGTCTTTAGGGTTTATTGTGGAGTCTAATGCCCTCTAGTGAAGCACCAAGAGAGTGCTCTGATGCTAAAGAGGAAAGGCGCGGGGACGTAGCGTCCTTCAGCACCGTGGACAGAGTCTGTATTCAGCAGATAGAAATATTGAAATCAGGGGTCTCAAACTCCAGGCCTCGAGGTGTCCTGCAGGTTTTAGATGTGTCCCTCATCCAACACAGAGTCAAATATAGAAGTCATGAGCAGGACTCTGAAGAACTTGATTGCACACTGAGGAGGTAATTCAGCCATTTAATTCAGGTGTGTTCACTCAAAAAAAAAAAATTCATGGACTTTCATGGACTTACTTAAAAATGTTATGTTAAGTGATTCCACATAACTTTTTAAAGTATGTGTTAATTAACAAATTTTTGTACTATTTATTCAAAAGTCTTAAGTAAATTGTACAAAAGTGACTTGAGTAACTTAGGCCATCCTCCACCAGCTCATCAGGAGGGACCCAAAGGCGTTCCCAGGCCAGCAGAGGTGGCTGGGCAGAGGGAAGCCTGGGCTTCCCTGCTTATGCTCCTGCCCTCGCGACCCGGCCCCTGATAAGCGGAAGAGAATGGAGGATAGATTAAGTCTAAGTTACTCAAGTCACTTTTGTACAGTAAACTTAAGTCTTTTGAGTAAATCATACAAAAACTTGTTAATTAACACCTACTTAAAAAAGTTATGTGGAACCACTTGACATAACATTTTTAAGTAAGTTCATGAAATATTTTTTTAAGTGATTTGATCAGGGACACATTTAAAACCTGCAGGACACCGGCCCTCGAGGCCTGGAGTTTGAGACCCCCGATTTAAAACAATAAACCTTAAGAAAAACATTATATGTGAGAAAAAGAAAATCAAGAGACACTAATGCAACAAAGAGTCACTTGATGATAGAAAATTTATTTAGAGTGCTTCAAACAATCATTAACATGCACAAAATTGTTGCAAAATTTCACGTTTTCCTTCAGCCTGCTGTAGTATTGCACTTTTTAAAAGTGGAGGAAGTCACACCTGTATTAAACCTTACACATGATACAATGACAGAACCCCAAAACAACAGAAAATAAAATCAAGTGCCAAAATTATTCAAGAAAAGCTTCAGTTTTACTTAGCAAAATAGTTAAAGTGACTATTAGTTATGGTGCCCTTCATAAACCCCAGGAAAAATTCACCATGTGCATAAAGCATTCAGTAAATAGGTTTGTTTTACTCCTTCAAGTTAAAGTGACTTTGAGCTCTCCTTCATAAAACAGGCGGAGCTCTTCTAACATATGGGGACGACATCTGAGCAGCAGGCCACAGCGTAGATGACGCTGGCCAGGCACAGAGTGCCAGCGGAGGCAGCGGAGCCGGAGCTGAAGATGCTCTCGTCGGTGGTCGTGGGCGGTTTCGGCGCTGTAACGTTGCTGCTGATCGGTGGGATCTGGGTGGACGGAGTGTTCTTAATGGAGAAGGATCTTGAGGTGGCACCCCACTCCTTCAAAGTGAAGACCATCGTCAGGTTCTCACCTGCAGGAAGAAGAGGAGTTAATTATAAAGGTGTTCATACTTCACGTACATCTGATTAAATCTCAAACTGAGCAACATTTGGGTCAGTTCCACTTTTCATAAATAAAGCTGGATATTTATTTTATGCACATATTTGTTTCTTCATTTGTTTTTTGTCATGCGCCTATGATGGATGTAGCACTTTGATGAACTCCAGCAGTTTTTAATCAACAAGTTTTTAATTACTCAAATACTGTTTGAGTTCAGGCGAGGACGTGGAGACGCACCGCTGCTAAGAATGGACAGATCGGTGAAGTTGGCCCAGCAGGTTCTGAACAGGATGGTGGTGTTTCCTTCAAGTCCATCAATGCTGTTTCCGCTGGAGTCCTTCAGACCGGCTGTAACAGCGAGCGTCGTCACACCCACGGAGACGCAGTTACCCTGCAGATCGCAACACACGTTTACGTGAACGGACAGCAAAAACGCTGAGCTACTTAATAAGAATTGGAAGAATAAATCAGGTTTATAGAGAATTACAGTCATAGGACGGCAAACTAATAAAGGTGAAAGGTCATCTAATTATTCAAAAATCCTTCCTAAAACATCAGCTTTAACAGCAGCTGTGCAGTAAAACATCTGCAGCTGTATACCGGGCTCACCTCTGCATCCACAGCCATCAGACTGGGCTGCTGGTAAAGAGGACCCATGAACCCCCCGGCTATCGGCTCCTCAATCAGAAGCAGACGGTCCACGCCGGACACGTAATTCACTGCAGGTTCGTCTCTCGTCGCTTCCTCTGTCGCCACCTGAAGTTTAAAGCAGTCACATGCTTAATTTATTTTTATCAGCTGCTATAGTGTCCACAGAAAAGATGTTATTCTAACCTGATTCCAGCTGGGGTCTGAGGACGGAGGAGGAGGTGGGACCATGCCGATGGAGGAGACATTAAAACCGATGGACTGACTGAGGTTTCCAGTAAGCGCTGCCTGACCCAGTTTATCAGCGATGCTCTTCAGCAGTGTGAAGTCCTCATCACCTACAGAGCGAAGATGCTCATAAGCTGGACAGACTGGACCCTAATCAGCAATAAAAATCACACATTTTCTCCTTCCTAACCGTTGGTGCTGTTCGTGGTTTGCTGGACAGGAGATTTTTTGATCTCCACCTCCACCGTCAGCCCCGCGGATCTCTTCCTGCGACGTGCGCTTCCATCCTCCCTGATGACCTTGGAGATGCGGATCATGTTTGGGGGAACTTTGAGGAACACAGCGAGGTTCTGGACCAGGCTATCACCATAGAACTGGTCCGCGGTCAGGGCGGGGAAACCAAAGGCGATGACGAGAACCGGGGAAGTGCGGATCTCCACTGGTTGAGAGCCTCTCAGCACGACCTTCAGCATCTTGTAGTCCTGGTCAAAGTAATTGGTGCCCACGGTGGCATTCAGCTGAGGGACGTACTGACCTGGAGTGATGGAAGAAAAAAGAAAATTGACACCTTAGTTCCTCAGTTCTTCTTCAGATATGATTCATACACGACAAAGACATGTTCTTGTAATGTCTCCTGCTGCTTTGGCTGTTATTTCTGTTCATTATTGACCACTTTTAAGTTTTATTAGATCAACTCTAATGATCCTTCTTGACCACCTGTGGGGACATTCAGTACCTGCAGACACGGGTTTCATCAGGGTGTAGTCGGTGTTATTAGTGTTCCAGATGGCGTTAGTGGGAGCGACCAGCTGGCTGTTGACATACACCTCCAGACGCTGAGGGTTGGAGTAAAACACCGACACCAGGACGCTCTGCACAAATTTAACAAAAATATATAAAAAGTGACTGAACTTAACTTTGTGGTTGTAGTCATTTTTTTAAACCTTTATCTCAGGAGTGCCCTTTAAAAATGTTCCTCCTCAAAAACATTAATACATTCAGAGCAGTATTTTCTGACATGTGGGCGGACCTCAGATTGATTGGAGCTGAGCATCATGAGGCGAAGTTTCTGCGGGCTGACGCTCGTGAAGTAAATGTCAAAGGAGTGACCGGTGGCTACGATGCTGTGGAAGAGAGAGAGTCTCTTCTGGCAGGTGTAGCCAGAACACCAACCGTGATCCTGAGGACCTGCACGCAGACAAACAGACAAAACGGACTTTTAAACTCATTCTTCAGTGTTTCTGAACTGATTCCACCCCCGACCTCTTCCTCGTTCTACCGTTGATCAGATCCACGTAGCCGTCGCCGAGCACGGCGACGGGGGACAGGCGTCTGGTCTCCGTGTCGGCATCGAGACTTTCAATCGCCAGCATCCTGTAGTTCAGCCCGAAGCACTTGTAGCTCTGCCAGGAGCTCACATAGGTGCATGTTCTCCTGATCACACCTACACACAGAAATCTAACTGTAAATAAACTCTGCAAACTGGCATGAGCGTAGAGAAATGGATGATTATTGCGAATCAATCGACTGTGTTTTATCTTTTCCAATAAACCTCCGTCCACTACTCTAGTTACCTTTGTGAGGAGCGATCTGGTTCACAGGGATTCGGCTACCATTGAGGGCGGTTAGCATAACTTTGGGGATGCGGTAGTCGCCCAGCCCCCGCCTGGGATCTCCTCCCCACTCGTACTCAGACTGTGGCACCACAGCGCCCACTCCACCCAGGAAGGACCCATCCAAGTCATTCAACAAGCTTTTTTTCTTTGCATCGCAGTCCATGTCCACGCAGTCAGCAGGGTTCACTTTACTGAGGCACAAAAACATTAGATGTTATCAATACCTTCAATAAAAACAACAAAATGATTAAAATGTTACACGGCTTTTTCCTGTAGGAAGGAGTCCAACGTTAGTATTTTACCGGGAATAATGAAATACTAAATTTTGACATTTTGTTCTCCTCCATGAACCACACTGTTCAAAAAACAATGAAAACCTGGGACCCACTGTCACCTAAGCTGGTGCAGAGGGTCCTGGTTCCTCATGGTGCACGTCAAAGCCTCAAGTGATGAGAGTTTGCTTATAGTCAAAGAAACCAGGGTGACGCTAACCTTCAAGCTGCCTTACAAAAATGTCCTACAGCATGTGAAAACCACATTTTATAGCATTTCTGTCACAGCTTTAGCACACCTGACTGATCTGTTAGCATAGAGTGACTCACCCCAAATCGGGCCTGTGAATGAACACTTTGGCCTCCTCTGTGCTGTCAATCACCTGTATGCCTGAAACCTGCACAGGGTGCTGCAGGTCTTCACTCTGTGGGTTAGTGATGAACATGATGTTTGCCTCAGAGGAGCAGACGTTTCTGAAATTGACGAATGTCGTGTCTGGAAAGAAAGCCGATCAGAAGTTAGCAACATATTTAATGGGAATAAGTTCACTGACATTTAAAAAATGTCCCAAAGAGGCTGGCCCACCTCTGACTGTCATCAGCCCTTTAATGGAGTTGTAGGCGTTGTTGAGATGATGAGCCATAGTTGGAGCGCGGTTGTGGCCAGACTGGAACGTTGGCCAGCAGATTCCTGATCTGCCACCTGTACACATGAAGTTTTCCTTTTTCATTCTAAATGTTTGTGTGTCGCCAAAAATCTCCATCTCAGAGTTTTATTTTAACATCTCCTATTAATGCATATCCAAAAAGATCCAGTCTTTTTGTATTTCTAATTGAAACAACCTCAGCAAATCTACTTTAAAGCAGCGTTTGTGTTTTGTCAGGTTCGTGGAGGCTGTACTTTACCTTGGACGGGTCGCGGAGCCCGATGGGCTGAGGTGGTCGCCAAATTAAAGTCGATCATGGACAAAGTGTCTGAACAGTTGAAGCTTGGGCTGCTGCCAACAATCAAGGAATTCTGGGGAAGAGGGATGCGAGGTGAATCCTTCGGCAAAGAAAAGGATCTCAATGAACAGCTCAGTGAGCCAAAATGAAGCATCTCACCTGAATTAGCACCGTCTTGCTGGCAAACGCGTGGGAGAGAGAAGGAGGACCATAGACCAGAGGCATGATGCCCATACCGTTGTCCACCAGCGTCACGTTGGAAACAATAACATCCACGACGGTCTGTGACGGGCAGAGGAAGAGCACAAAAAGCATGAAGTGAAAGAGATTCGGGGCCCATTTTAAGCACAGTGTTTGTTTTGATTGATAACACACCAAAATTATCTAAAAGATCATCTCATGCTGTAAAAAAGTAAAAAAGCCTCAAAAGTTTTCCACAGCAGTTTCTCTCACTGTGAACCCCACTCCATACTCATTTCATGCCAACACTCGGGATGTGTTAACCTTCAATTTTCAACATGTACGGTAGCCAAAGTCACTCTGCTGACGCTCTCCGTGCTTTGTAATAATAAAGTGAATGGCTCTAAAGCTCATTATTGATGGGAGAAGGGTGCATGCTAAGCTCTGATTATATCCAGGGGATGTGAGGATGTCAAGATTCAGCAAGAAACAGGATCTGAATGCAGGACTCTCAGCCAAACTAAGTAAATGTAAAGCTGACCTTTTTATTTTGGCAGGAAGCCAAAGACCACACAGTCTACAATTACACAAAAGAAAGCAGCATGAAGCCAAGAAATTAAAAACCACAAACTGAGAGAAACTAAACAGATGAACCGAGAAAGAGTGAAGGAAGACTAAGGCCATTTATCAGGGAGATGGGAAACATCAGGGGAGCAAGACACAGCTAGAAGTAAGCAAGGTAATGACACAAGGAAGCAAAAATAAATACAAGACACAAGAAACACATGACTAACATAAGGAAAACAGAAAACATGAATACAGACAGAGGTGGGAGAACAAAGGGGACAGAAGCTCAGAGAAAACAAAATGTAACAAAGATGTAACCAAAATGTAACCGAGAGCACGGAACACGAGTCACTACAGTAACCATCTGGAACTAGGAAACCATGGAGACCAGTGAATAAAAAGCAAATCAAACCCTGAGAAACAAACTGATCATATAAAAACTAAAAACATCCTTTAACCTAACGGAAAAGGAGACGAGGAGGCAGATTTTTATTATTAATGCATATTATTAATCCCTCTCAGGTTATTGCACCGTTTCAGTTTTTCATACCTGGAAGTAGATGCCGTAGTCAAAGCTCCTCCAGACGAAGAAGCCCTGGATGTGGGTGCAACCAGGCAACCCGTCGTTGTTCAGATAGACTCCAAACAGACCGCCATGAGCCTCGTTATGGAGCCACGCCTCATTATTATTCGTATAACCTGCACGAGCAGAAGTTCTGTTATCTTGTGATCTGAAAGAGACAAAAATCCATTTTTTGGATTAAATCTGTCTACGTTACCGGGGCACGGTTCACCATCAATGCGATACGCCACTCGCTCATAACCCGCCACGATGTTGTGCTGCAGAACAACGTTTGTCCCTTCATTGACCTACGTTTAAAAGAAGAAACAGTCCAGATCATTATTATAGACATACATTACTCACATTTAAGTGACTGATTGTATATGTTTATAAAACAAACCTCAATGGCGGCGTTCCAGTCAAAGTTGAATGGCTCGTTTCTGCCCTGGTACGATCCGGGCCACAGAGTCATCATCACCAGGTTCCTCCTCAGTGTCACGTTATTACTCCAAATCCTGATGCCTGCAAAGACAAACACATTTTGACTAAAAATCCTACAAGAACAGGAAATTAAAGAACTTGGCGATGGAGCGGACAGCGTTTACCTTCTCCCACTGTGTGGTGCACGATGTTATCGTCGACGCTCAGCCCGTCTGTTCCAAAAACGCCGATGGCTGGAGAAAAGCCGTCATGGAAAGCGCAGCCCTGAATGTACGACTCTTCTGCTGAAACCTTTCAGCGCAGAGAAAAAACACAACAAGATTTAACAAAAACTTTCTTCTTATTAAACAACAAAAACAGCAACTTTAGTGTAAATAAACGAAAAGATATTTAAAAAAAAAAGACATTTTTCCTTCTTGTTCAAGCTAGTTTTTAATTTCTGCACAAACTTGCTGTGATGGAAAAAAGTGAAACTCTTAACTTTCTGAGAGCTACATTTTCTTTATTAAATGTACTTAAAATGAACAAAGCATTTATTCTTGCAGGATGATCCCATCAGCAAATTTGTCTGTCATCACACTTTTAGCTGAATTTATAAATGCTGTGTGTGTGTGTGTGTGTATGTGTGTGTGTGTGTGTGTGTCTGCACCTCTCCCAGGTTGAGGAAGGCCACAGAGTAGCGTGGGTCAGTGAAGTCAGTCCAGCCCTGCTGACCCGAGTGGTAGAACTCCACATTCCTGATCTGAGCTTTGCCTTTAGAACAAAACTGCAAATTATGATCGACGAAGGTCTGAGAGTCTTCCTCACACCTGCTCATCTACTAGAACCATTTGTGGAAAGCTACCATCTTCTATGCCGTGCATGCAGCGTTTGGCACGTGGACCAAAAATAGTTCCTTCATTTCTGTGATTGTTGCTGCTTTATTAATGCGTCCAGTTTGTATAAGCACCTCGTAACACAACACACTGTCCTCATGTGCCAACATGCCAAACACACCCTTCAAGTCTTTTTGAACTGAAGAATTGCCCATCTCTTCTCCACCTCCTGGCTTCAGGGCAATGTTTACTCCCCAGTTTGACCATAACACAGGGAGGCATCAGAACCTGAACATCAAACTTCAACTATGTTCTGCTACTATATTAAATCATTTCAAATGTGAGTTCAAGTGTGACTGAAATAGTATAATTATCAGAGTTACTGTGAACACTGATCAGATGCTCTAATAAATGCATTCACACAGTAAGAAACAATAAAATAAATATGATTTTACCGTTGTAGGTTATTCCCTTCCAGGAGTAAGTGCCAACGAGCAGTCTCGCTCCGAACGAGTCTTCCATCAGAGTCGGATACTCCTGCCCGATGATCTTGATGTTTCTGGTCACGAGACCAACATCGGCCGCCAGAGTGTAGGAGAAAGACGTGCCTGACACGGAGTGATTCCCACCTGAGGACACAAATATCTCAATGTTTGAAGGTGTGCTGCTTTGGAAACAGCTGTGGGAAGAACTGAGGCGGTTATTTAATGTGTAACTTCAGTTTTACCACCAGAGGAGGCAATAAACAGCCCACTGATATACGTTAAAGGTTTGCTCTAGAGGCACCACTGACCGATGTGAGTGTGGCTCAAAAGCTGGTTCAGGGTCAGGACGCGACCGTCTGCTGACACGGCGGCGATTTGACATTTTTCTGTCTCCTGTGCGCCGTAGCTGCTGGTGGAGATCACAACCTCATCTCCGACCTACCAAAACACAGGAGCCGGCATGTAACGCACGTCAAATGAAGGAATAAAAACTCAGGATGTTATTTGAATTTTATACAAAAACCTACATGTGAGTATAATCAACAGAATAATAGAAGCTGAAATGAAAGCGTACAGACCTGCCAGTCGACAGACTGCGCCACGGTCAGAGTGTTGGAGCCGGCGTTAGCGTTAACGGCGAGTTTGGTGTGGTAAACATTGTGAGGCAGCCCGTAGAGCTCCAATGTGCCAAACACACCTGTTACACAGGCAGAAGTGTCATTTCAGAGCCATGCAGTAAAAGCAAATCGCTTCCTTAGCTGCTTCAGTCGTGCTTCATTTGTTACATGACTGCAGCATTTGTCTTATTGCACTTGTAGGTTTTTACAAATCTCATCCATCGCTCCATGTGGAGCTATATTTGCAGCACACGCACTAAAACGCTGCAGGGCAATTTTAAATTTGGGAGGAAAACAAGTTTAGTCCACGAGTCTGCAGCGGTTTTTTTACCCAGGACTTTGGATCCCTGGTTGGGTCCGTTCGGCAGAGGCCAGTCGGCAGAGCTGTGGTTCCCTCTCAGCTGGATGAGCAGCTGACCTCTGAACGGCTCGTCCTTCCATCCCGCAATCAGCCGGCCGCCCTGAAAGAGAGAGGCACATGTTAACATCACCTCATTTTGTGCCACACATCAAATCAAAAGATCTTTCACATTATGTAGAATATACTGTAAAATACATTTAAGATAAAAACTATATATAATTATGAGTGAGATTAATTTTACCTCTCAAATGCAATCAGGTCTGTTTACTCTGGATTATGATGTTGGAGGTTATGATGATACTGACCTGGATGGAGATGTAGACAGCGTCTATCACGACGCTGTTGTACCCGGGCACTGATCTGTTAGTCGAGCTGTTCATGGTATCGGGGATCTCGAGGACTCCGATGACGGTGAGCTTATTGAGACGGGGAGTGTCGGTGTCCAAAACCACCCAACGCCCTGTGGTTCAGCACGGACAAGGATGCATTTCAGTCACTTATTTGTTTTTTTTTGTTTTTTTTTAGAAATTTCCTTTTTGTGCAACTATTTTTTTTATACTGGGTCCTAAAACAACAAAAATCAATTTGTGTTAAAATATTACAGGCAGTAAATGAAATGTCCTAGTTTTGAGCTGCATTACCTGACGGGATGACCACATCAGCGCCCTCTGCTGGTTCAGTGAAATTGTTTTCCGCTGAACTTTTCCAGAAAGAAGTGTTGGACCATCGGCTACAGGAAAACAGATATTTTGATATTAGGAAGGCCACAGCAGAGCCAGCTTGTAAAGAGTTAATAAATAGTGGGAGTGATTTACATGAAGTCGGCAGGCCGGCGGCTGGGTAATGGGCTGAGAGTGGCCGGAGGTGGTGGTGGTGGTGGTGGGATGCAGTTGGGGTAGAAACAGCGGTAGACTGCAAAGTTTGTCGCCACATCACTCATGGAGCGGTCAACGGTGTCCCTCCTCCTGCGCTGGCTCGTCCTCCCAGACACTGCAGACACAGAACGATGTTACCGAACGCGCAAGTTCATTTTTATCTCCGGCACCTTTCTAAAAACTCACGGTCACCTTACACAGAACAGTTAAAAACAATAAGAAGTTCATAAAACTTATTGATTATATGTAAAATCTATAGGAACAGAGGACTGATGTGATGCAAGTGCACAATCGTGCACACTGCAGTTCACAGTCACTCTCTGTAACAGAATGTATCCCATCCAAATTTAAATTTAGAAAGCACTCCTATAAAAAAATTAGACACATCTTCAATATATGTTGCAAAAAAATTGGTACATGACACAGAGACACATTATTAGGAGCCAAGCCAAGTGTTTAGAGTATCAAGCTGCTTCAGTCTTTGCACATACTGACCTCATTATTATCATGTTTAATGTGAGGAGGCACTGCAGTAATATTACACCTTTATGTAAGAAAATAAGGAAAAGCGTAATAGGTTCAAAATTTGAAGTATATGTATCCATATTAAAGTGCATCTAACCGATGTAGTAGAGGTCGTTGGAGGTTTGATTGAAGTACCAGTCTCCGTTTTTGTTGTTGCTGAAGCTCAGCGGCGTCGATGAGCCGTTTCTCTTGTCGATGATCTGGAAGCTGTCCAGGCTCTGGGTGAAATTGTGGTTGATGATGACGTACTGATCTGGCTGCGCGCAGAGAAACGTAAGACTAACCGTCAGTATGTGAGAAGCGTTATTTAGCATATTTCACTCACAGTTCCTGCGATGGGATCTCTGATTACCTTGAAGCCGTAGAATTTCCCGCTGTATGTGATGTTGGTGACATAATCCACATTTTCAAAGTACCAGTTGTACGTCTGTCCAGAGGGCAGCAGGCCCATCCAGCCAAACGGATGAGTCAGTCTCTTCTTTAAATATGGGACCTGAGAGCTCCCTGAGTTTAAAATAACAGACAGGACAGGTCGATGTTACAGCAAAACCAAAAGTTTCATGTTTAATATTCATCATTTCCAGTTAGTTGTAAAAGATTAACTACAATTCCTACTGAACACCACTAGATGTCAGCACCAGAAAGAAAACAGCTTCTTCTACAACAACATAGTGAGTATGTGGGTTTTTTTTAATACCATGTGAGTTGGTTAAGATCACATTTTTGGCCTGCAGAGAGCTCGGCGTGGGGTTGTTAAATGCCAGACGGTGGAAGTTGACGGTGTTGTCACACACGGCGCCGGGGAAGCCCACGCTCCACTCGGCGCTCTGGAAGCAGTGAGCAGGATCCAACAAGTCACTCATAGGCACGACTTTATGGCTCACGTTTCCTGAAAATAAGCAGAAAACAGACCTTCAAAACTGTGACCTTCATTAAGAAAACCTTTTTCTGAAAGCCTGATGCGTTCAGTAGTTAATTAAAGATGCTGTTTGTGAGGTTTGTATGCAGGAGCAGAGACTACCTGTGAGGGAGCCATCAGTGTCCACCAGCTGTACTTCGTGTTCCCACCTGAAGCCGGCCTTGTTGGGGGAGTTCATGAACTGGATGCCGCTG
>VUQJ01021020.1:7352-27005 GCA_015108635.1 Andinoacara biseriatus | reverse complement strand
AGAAGGTAACCGGCTATCATACATGCGTGTAAGCGAAATATTTAGAACTTCTCAGCAGGGCATGGGGGCAAGAGTGAGGCATGTCTAAGCACCTCTAGAGCTTCTGGGGTAGGTCATTGAAGCAGGTTATGGGAGTGCAGATGGAAGTATTGCTGATAATGTGTAATTGGAGCTTATGGAATGTTTTAATTGATGCAACTGTTGAGACAAGTTCAGGTAGATGGTTATTAGTCGATTATGGATTATTTAAAAAGGCCAACAAAAGTACTGAATTTTGCATAATTATTAGACAAACTCTTCCATTTGTATGTAATACAAGTAAATGTAAAAGAATGAGTTCTCAGGAGCTTAGTCCACAGTACACTTGGTGGTATTTTAAAGTGGAAGCAATTAGGAATGACAGCAACTTAGCCATGAAGTGGTAGGCCACATAAAATGACAATGGGCACAGCAGATGCTGAGGTGTGCAGTGGTCACCAACTTTCTGCAGTCAATCACCACAGAGCTCCAATCTTAATGTGTGTGTAGAGAGCTTCATGGAATGGGTTTCCATAGTTGAGCAGCTGGATCCAAGCCTTACATCACCAAGTGCAACATAAAGCATCACATGCTTTATGGACCTGGACTCCAACCTGCTGCTGACCTTCTACTGCTCATCCATCGAGAGCCTGCTGGCGTACTGTATCACAGTATGGTACAGCAGCTGCACTGAGGCAGACAGGGTGAGGCTTCAGAGGGTATTCAAGACAGCACAAAGAATCGTTGCCTGCCCTCTTCATTCCCTGACGGACATCTACACCTCCCGCTGCCTCAGCAGAGCCAAAAACATCATGAAGGACAGCTCACACCCTGGCTTTGAACTGTTTGACCTGCTGCCCTCTGGCAGGAGCTACAGATGCATCAAAGCCAGAACAAACAGACTGAAGAACAGTTTCTTCACCAGAGCAATCACCACCCTGAACTCACACACACACACTCTCTAACTATGCAATACCCACATCTATGTGCAATATTATATTATTCATACTGAACAATATCACTCCTATATTGTGTAATATCCAATGCTCATTCTATTCTATTCAGTGGTGTAAAGCATGCTGCCATTGGACTCTAGAGCAGTAGAGACGTGTTTTCTGGAGTGACAAATCACACTTCTCCATCTGGCAATCCAAAGGAGGTTGCCAGGAGACCAGTACTTGTCTGACTGCATTGTGCCAAGTCTAAAGTTTGGTGAACAGGTTGTTTTTCAGGAGTTGGGCTTGACCCCATAGTTCCAGTAAAATGAACTCAGCATACCAAGACCTTTTGGACAATTTCATTATCTTTTATCATTATTAATCCTCCTTTAATCACTGGTGTTACAGTGTAGGTGTTTTCTTTTCCTGTCAAATCAATATGTCAAATTTGACAAGCTAATTTTACATCCACCGAATACTTTAGGATTAAGCTATAAAGGATTGCATCATTACTAATTATAATGGTGGCGCACACTGAACAAACCTGATTTTAAAATATTAACTGACTTGTTATATTACTGTTCTTCTGTGACACTCACTACATGTGCTAAAGAAACTGAGGACATATTTAATGAACACCTTGCCAAAGGAGTAGCACCAGTGACAAAAAGATGGCACGTGCCATTTTTCTGAGCACATAAAATCAAGTTATAATAATGTGGTCTAATGTTAAATGTTAGAAATTTTATTTTAAGACATCTTTTGCACATTGGATATTTCTGTTGGCTGATCCTGCACCAGGCCTCTGCACAGAGCTTTGTAGATCATATGTCAAAATATACACAAAATTTTTTTTGTTAACTCCATTCGGTTGTGATCGCAGCATTGCCGTGTGATTCTTCATGGCAGTGTGCGGCAGCAGCTTTCCAAGATGATCAGTGTGTGATCCGTCTCATCTGTAATTGTTCTTATTGCCGGACAAACTAGTCCACTGTCAGTACTGAGAATGTTTGTGCTTGTGTCACCTTGACTCTCACCCAAATCCCACCTGCAGCAGTCTGCAGCTTGAGTATTTCACATGCTACTTCTGGCCTCTGTCAGTATTTCCATTACTTTTGCATTCAAAGTATCATACAGCTGTACAAGGCTCAGCAATGACAGATGCAATATGCTGTTTAGTAGTTGATTTTTAATGCTTTCTTGCAGCTAACGAGATAAAACTGTTTAAACTCTGGACAGGTGCCTTGATCAAAGTATCGGCATGAAAGGATGTCTTTCAGGTTGATCATCATTGTCATCTATTCCAAAGAAACACAGCAAAAGATGTGCATGCACATAGATATGCTGGACTTTCATGTACCATACAGAAATAAAAGCCCAGATAACATCAATGATCTGGGAGATAGGTGCCTTTGTATCTCAGTATCAAATACATTCACTGCATGAAAGAAAAGACCACAATGATGGATGTGCAATAATGCAATGTTCTTGAAGGTTTTATTGAAACACAAGCATATTTTAATAGTTTGTCTAAATGCAGACAGGTTGCATTTGAACTGACTTATTTAAAGATTAGCTTATGTGCATGAATCCAGGTCAATTCTGATTCTAGTGTAAAATTACCTTGTCATTCTTTCCAATAAATATACTATAACTATAGCCTATTGTTTACTTTCAGTCTCAAAACTGAGAACAAACCTCCTGCTTATGAGAGGAAGGTTCGAACTGTGCCTTTAACCAAGCCCCTGCAGATCGGGCACTTTCGCAGTGACGGCGCACACTCTTTGCACACCACCAGGTGTCCACATGGGATGAAGACGATGTTGACCTCTTTATCCATACACACCTTGCAGGTACGCTCCTCCTGTAGGCGCCGCAGCTGCTCCTCCATTGGGAGGTCTGCGATACAAAGGAGAATTCACCATTAAAAGAAAGAAATCATGAACATGATAGTATTTAAGTAGGTTAACTCTCAGTTAACTGAACACAAAACATGAATCTTGCAGGATAGTGAGTTCAGGCTACATACCTGAAAGATCCTGGCTTGGTGATGCAGCTTCATTTGATTGAGCTAAAAGCATGAAAGACAACATGTACTTAGCCACTGAGCCACAGTTTGATCACAATCATAGCGTCCAGTTTAAAGCTCTCTGTATTTGACCTGCTTCCTCACATACCCATGAGATCTCTGAGCAAGTGGACGTCGTTTTTCTGGATCCAGTTGCGGAAGACCTCAGCTGCAGCATTTCCCTTTGTGAGGATGAGCTCTATCAACCGGGCCGTTTGCTGCTGGGCAGATGTCTGAGCCAGAAGACCGCTATACTCCTCGGCAGCTGCACAGAAAACAGAGAATGTGAAAGTTTTGAAAAACTGAAATAAAAATGCAGAAGTGGGTTCATTTGGAATCATGGTGCACCTCCAATAGGCTCAAAATGCTTATTTACTGAATAAGTGTGGGAGAAATCAGGGATTCATTTATTTGCTTTATTTCCACACTGTACAACTGACAATAAGCTGCAGCTCTAATCCTTAAGATGGGCCATTACCTTTATTTTAATGCTCTGCTCATAAGGGCTAGTCATGCTGTACCTTTATCTTTTTAAAAGTAAGAAGAGAAGCTACCCAGATCTTCCATCATCTTTTAATATAACTTGCCCTGACACCAAAGAATCAAGGATTGTGCACGGGCACTGGGACCAGGTCTTTTAACAAGAAAACACATTTTAAGCACAAAAAATTAAATCTCGCATCCGCATTGTGTTGCAGGGCATCGTTGGAAAGGTTGTCTCTCTGATTTTCACCATCGGGCTACGGTGAATTCAACCAATAAGGGATGTGAATTCAGACAAAGAATGTGTCTGTTGAGCTTTGAGGTGTTAAAATCTTGAAAAGAAGAAGAAGAAAAAAAAAAGAGAAATTACATACACAACACATTCTGATCTCTTAAATGCTCCAACACCGGCTCGACACTTTTCAGACGCTGAATCAGAGCTGCTTGGTGTCTCTTCACAAAGGTGAAACCATCTGAAAGAAAACATCAGCAATTCACGGTGTGAATGCAGCTCATGGATTTGATGGCACATTTACATCACAAATACAATGCAAGGAAGTGAGAGTGGTGTTAACGTCAGCTTCACCTGATGCCATCGCCTCTGCCAGCATCTCTCGCTCCTCTTCTCTTTTCTGATCTTCGGCGCTCAGCAGATCTGAAACCAGCTCCTGGACCGTCCTGTAGTTCTCGCCACTGGTCAGGATCTTGCTCTGGACTGTTTGCTTGACTAGACTGCGGTCAAAGCCCATCTCTAAAGCAGACTTAATCACAGGGGTGTTCATCATAATGGCATCCTCAGACCGCTCCTCTCCTGGACCGAGGTGAACCACTGAGGCAAAGAGAATGCAGACGCATCAGGCTGAGTTGTGACAACTTCATAACTTGCATTGTTTCAAACTCTTGAGTTCAGCTTTGAACACTGGTAAAGCAACACAATTTCATGTCTTAAACTCACCTGGTGGATCCACAAACTCTCTGGAGTTACTGTCTCCATTTGTTAAAAGCTATTAGAGAGGGGGAGTGAGAGAGAGGTTTTTAAACGGGTCTTTTTTTTTTAAAACCATTTTTTGTTTGAACTAAATTTCACATGTGCTGGTCTTTACTAACTTGTTCAAAAAGCCGAGGAAATCGAGCTTGGATCTGGTGAACAAATTCTTGTCCCTTCTCCTGGAGCAAATATTCACACCTGTGGTTAACCAGAGGAACAATAATACAAACATCCGTGAACCACACAATGTTAACACACTATTGACCTAGGCAGTGCTTTTCTACAGCACACAGTGTTGTGGATAACTGTGATGACAAATCAGACATAAAAATATTATAAAAGGAGCAGTTACCGAGGAAACCACTTAGCATGCTCCACCCACGGATCATCCCCAGACTCCCAGCATCTCAGGCCTCCATCGCAACAGAAACACTTGACATCATCATTACGACCTTGGGGGGGCAAACAAAGTACTTTCAGACTGAGGAAGTAGCTTTCTGTAGATTTAAGGAACCGGAAGGGAGAACCCACTTGGTGAATACATATTTTTCTTTTTTCATTTCTTCTTTCGCTTGAAAGCGGTGATCTCATCACTTTTAGTTTCTTTATTTTAGTTTCAATATTATGACACTGAGTTCATAACCAGGTGTCCCTTAAAATGATTTGAGGACTTTCCAATGAAGTGTGAAAAACTAGATAACTGATGCTGGAAAACACTTCTGTGGAACCCCCTCAAAAACAGCAAGAGAAACCTCCAACTAGCATTGAAACTGCTTCACCAGAGGGAAAAATTCTGAGTAAGTTTCCAGGACCCTTTTAATGTCAACTTCAGCTACATGCTAAAAATCAAACTCAACAAAAGGTCAGGAGTATCACCTCGCAAGTATTACTTATATGAAACAAAATTTAATGAACGCTCTGCATAGTATTCCAAGCACATTATTTTCATATATTTGATTCTTCTTAAACTGGCACTAAGTCTTTTTTAGCTAGTTGTTGAGAGTGCAACAAGCTATGAACATAGCTCAGACATCCCCTTATTTACACATGGCTGCCAACAAATAGCATAACCTCTCAATTGAAAATGACTCTGGTCAACTAATGAATGCAAGTCACAGGTCACGGAACAACTGTCCCTCTCTGACGCCATCCGTACCTACATAGTAGAAGCCAGCTTTAGCAAGCTGGTCTGGCCTGACAGGGATCCGTGACGGCCAGTTGACAAAGGTGAGCAACCTCTCCTCACTCTGCTGCATGGCAGGGTTGGACACGTTGGTGAGAACTGTGGCTCCTGAAGACATCTGGGATGTTGCTGCTAAGGATGCAGTTGCTGCTGCACCAGCTAGTGACACGTTGTCAGCTCTGTCCCCCCGGACAAAGCGGCAGTTTGGATAATGCCTCTGGTGTTCGGATATGGCTCTGTCCCCAGGCTCCCAGTTACTTAGCTGCAGAGGAAAAACAAGAGGTGCCATGGCATTTCCAGTTCAGGGTTTGAATGAACTCCCTTACATTTTTAGATGAAAAAAAAAAAAAAAAATCTGCTAACAAGGCTATTTAAGCACACCTGTCCTCCACAACTGAAGCAAGCCACTCGGTCACCCTGGCCCAGGTAATAGAAGCCAGCCTTGGCGAGATCTGCAGGAGTGATGATGGACAGCGTCCAGGATTGGAAGGTATCCAGGCGGTCCTGCTCTCTGCGCATGCTTGGGTTGTGGCATGTTGGTCTCTGGTGTGACATGTCCTCAACACCACGGGACGTCAGTGGGCTTGAGGGTGGGGGAGCAGAGAAGGCCATATTCAGGTAGCCGACAGGCTCGTCACCTTGGCTTACTGCTGCATTAGAAGCCGCTGGACCAGAAAGCTACATTGAAAAAAAATATATACATTTATTACTCAAGACAGCTCAGAGCCTGTGAGTACTAATTTTACACTGCATTACTTTTAGGCATTTTAAAAGAAAATGAGAGAATTGTAACATATTGACCACAAAAACCTCGATTGACTATTTTTTAAAACACACACACATTTGCTTTTATCTAACTTGAAAGTGATCATAACTCCATGATTCTAAGCATCTGTGTTCGAATTGTGCATTGTGTTAACTGCAAGCTCATCGTGTTAAAAAGCTGACTGATCAGTAGGAAAAACCCTTTGACAATTATCTTAGCACAGCTGAGAACTGTCCTGATGATTAAATCAGCAATAAATTTGCCTAGCTGAGCATCTTGGATTTGATTATAGTCTCAAAATGCCCACATGGTGCACAGGTCACAGCTGAGAAAGAGGACAAGTACATTAGAGTCTCATTAAATGATACATCTAAAAAAGGTGACTGTGCTAGCTCTGCAAATTTTAAATTTGGCAGTTTTACACCAGATCCCCTCCCTGACATCCCCAACCCCAAAGCCTCCTCCTGGTCTTGAAACAGGGATCTCTAGCTTGTTAAGCAAATATGTAAACTACTACACTATTGAATAACTTTGGAAAAATCTTAAATGATTTATAATAATTCCAATAATAATTTATAATAATTCCATTAACGAGTAACTGTCATTTAAATCATTGTTGTAATTTTTTAACTGTTATAATATTTTTTTGTGTATGTATATATATATAATCTCTCTCTCTCTATTATCTTACTGGTATTGCTGGGGCAATGCGGAGTGGGGAGAAGGCAGAGTGAGAAGAGGACAGGAGGTTGGCTGTAGATGGGAGGCTCTGGATGAAGGAGCAGGAAGGAGAGAGCTGTCTGTGTTTCTCTGTTGGACAGTCGCCAGCCTGCCAGCCCTCTGCCGTCACGTTACATCTGAAACACTGAACGCGGTCACCCACGCCGGTGTAGAACCAACCTGCCCTCGCCAGACTTCGCTCTGTGACCATGGATGTCGGGAAGCGAGCAAAGGTCGAGATGCGGAAAAGCTCTGGAAGATAAAAACAAATGGCACATTTGGTTGAGTTTAGAAAGCAAGTTACAGATAAATATGATAAATGATAATGGGGAGTTGGGGGGGGCAAATACCTGAGGAGTTGTCATATTGCAGTTCAGGTGGAGGCCCATTGCGAAACAGGCCCATCAAAAACTGGTTGTTTTTGAGCTTAAGAAGAGTTTCCATTTTTGGATTTTAGTGAATAAGGAAAAAGAGATGTCCCTCGGGAGGGAGAGGGGTTTGAGAAAACCCAAGGTCTTGCTCTCTCACACAAACACACTTCAGTAATGCCGAAGAGAACACAGATGAGTGGATAAGCATATAAACGAGGAGGGAAATGCAACCCAGATTAAGATAGTGAAAGCTTAAGTACCAATGACTCCATTACCAGACGGATGTTGGTTTCACAGCTTGCGGAGAGCACTACACCTGAACATTGAACTGCCTCAATGTCAACATTTCTTTTTCAAATGAAATTCAAAGCGGATGAATGTAATAAAACAAACAAACAAAAAACTCATCCTCTGCAGTAATAACCGCGTGATTAAAATGCACCTTTAAAAAGCATGGATCACATCACCCTGGATCATTATGCACATGAGTATCTTGCACATCTAATAAATACATATCAAGCTGCTCCAACTTAAACATATGGTATGTGCTTATGTGGATAAAGTAAACAAACATTTACAAAGACACACGCAAACACACACACACTCAGACCAAAGGATTTGTGCTCTCAAACCCCTCCCCCCAACTCGGGCATCCCTTTTGGGGGTGTCTAAGCGTTCATAATTGAATTGAAAAAACCAATTAATTTTTTTTTAATCCTCCAGGGTTAACAAAACGTCCTCCTTTATATCAGCGGAACCTGCAGATGAAAAGAAAAACATACATTAAACCTGCTGTATTTACATTTCAAGTTCAGCAGTCAAAATCCCAAAGACATAGGTCAAAAGAACCAAATGCCCATAAACAATTTGATGTTTGGCTCCTTTTCTAAAGTTTTAGCCTCCAAAGTGAGATAACATTATCATAATCCTTTCATTTCGCTGTTTCAAAGCAAACCCGTAACACAAAAATACATACTATCGCCTCGTTACAATTCAAATGACCTTCATGTGAAAATTCGATGGAATAACCCTTTAACCAACCTGACCACTGCTTTCTTGTTGAATCAGAACTGAAAGCGATCTATCTGACTCTGGGAGATTCATAAAACATTCAAAGGCGTGCTCTCCTTTGGGGGAAAACGAGCGTCGCTTGCTGAAAATAAACGCCACAGATACTAATATACTTCCGCCAGGTACTTTCCTCAACTCACAGCCAGCTGTACGCAAACAAGGAACTTCGAGGAGGCTGTCTTTATTAACAGTTTGCCCGCACAGTCAGCGAACAGCAGCTGAGAGGTGTGATGTAGAATTAGCAATGGGCGTTAGCCTGCTAACGCCAGCAGCTAACAAGCATGAAGTGCAGTCAGACTTTCCGACTGGTTAACGCACGGAGCCGCCGAGGGGAGAAAGGAAAATAAAACTAGCTGGTCTACGTAACGCAAAACCCGAGACAGACATGATTAGCAACATGACGTGTCCTTTCCACTGATGTTCACACTCACCACTTCGCTAGCTATTCGGAAAGTCCCGAAGCTTCTGGTCCCACCCCCACCTGTGTGTGTGTGCTTCCGGGTGTTGTGCCAATAAATGATCGCCTGCCAAAAAGTCATTTCGGATTTATTTATTTTTATGTGTACCCATAATGCCTATATGAGTAAACAGAATGTAGGATTTACCCTGATAAATAAAGTATTTATAAAATTTATAAGAGTCACATTTTTAGTTTAGTTTATTCGGCTTCATCGTGCCAGAACACAATCAATCAACCAATCAATAAATAAATTAAAATATTAAAAAAAAATCGTCATAAGAAACCAGGATTGCACAATAAAGTGTGAACATTTATTTCCATTGTGGTCCCTTTGCCAAAAACTGCAGCTTGTCCCTTGTGAGAGGACTGTTGTTTAGAGCTCAAAATGACCTGATATCATTCTTGAGAGATAGGTCAAAAAGTAATTTACAACAGTTTAAATACAGCCAATCATTTACTTGGCAAATACTGGAAATCACCTGTTAGCAGACGACCACTTTTTGACACAACACCTATTTAGAACCTGAACGAAAACATGAATGAATCGGTAAGATTTCTCTTACATCCAGAAGTCCTGCTAGGAACCCAAAACTCGCCACGTTAGATGGATTAAAAAACTGTAAAAGCCGCACGTTTTGTTAAAAAAAAAAAAAAGTGACGCTCGTATTTCAGTGAAAAACACCGCTATTATATGTAGCTTTTACCCTGAGAGCTATTTACAGTAATCCATGTGTTTGTGCCATACATTATCTGAACAAACTCACTGAACACAGCTGCTGTGTATTTGTGGACAGGAGCGGGAATATTCATACAAACTATACACAGGAACAACGTATTGCAACGACACTCTGACAAAAGTTTATGTCCTGTCACCTTTTAAGATTATTAGACTAAAATAAAAACTAAAAATCATTTAAAAAGATACTTACATAGAGGACTTGCTGAAGATGTCAGTCGCTGGATCCAGTGAATCATTTAAACCCCTGTGATTCGTGGTGCTTTCCCCCTTCCGCACCACGCCCTCCCGACGTCACAATGGGTGCAAAGCGCTTAAATTTTCTTAAAAGTTCCCCTCAAAGGTAACATTTTGGTAACTGTCCCTCACGTTGTACTTAAACCCCTTCTTTTGAGGGTGATTTTTTCTGAATATTTTTTTTAATATTTCAGTATGAATAAAGGTTTCACTGTTCTCCAAATTCCCCGTTGGGGAAATTTGGTTAACAGATTAATGTACCGAGAACGCGCTTAACTTGTCTAAGGTACAAATTAAAGAAATCTACACGTACACTTGATTATGTGAATATTATTCATTTAAACATACAGTCAGTGGTTATGATACTGGGCCTGGCTCACTAACAGAATGACCAAACAGCTTTAAATCACCATTAAAGTATATACACATGAGGGAGGGGGGGCATTACAAAGTTTTTATGGGCTTCCACACCCTGGACAGGTCACCAGTTAGGCAATTTTTCATACACATATTCATACACAGAGATATGTCTTTAGGAAGAAGGCGGAGTACCCACGGAAAATCCCGTGCAGTCACAAGGGGGAAACATGCACACACACCACACGTCTCTGGGCTGGAACCGGGTCCTTATTGCTGTGAGATTGTGTGTGCTAACCGCTGCATCCCTGTGCTATCTGCAACGCCAAATGTTATGAAATGAATGGACTGTCAGTTAAATGTCTTTTATGGTAAAAAGGAAGTAGACTTTCTGTCAGCTCTAAAGCTTCACATATCAGGACATCATCCAGTCCTTGGGAGGTTCTTAAATGATTTAAATACAGCGTCAGATGAAAAATAATACATGACATATTGCACCGTGTCAATATTTATTTAGCAAAAATGAAGCACACAATGAAACACAGAAGCAGCTTGTGAAAAACTTACCACACGCCATGATTCAGTAACTTGTAGCAGTAATAACCTGAAGGAAGTGTTTTCTGTATGACTTTATCAGCCTCTCACATTGTAGTTGAATTTTATTCCTCTTTTCATCAGTGCTTCAGTTCATTGAGGTTCACCTCAGCAATTCAGTCAGGTTGAGATGCGGACTGTGAATCATTGCAACACCTTGATTCTTTTTTTTTCTTCTTTTCAGCCATTCTGTTGTAGATTTGCTGCTGTTTGGGGGATCACTGTGCTGCTACATGACCCAGTTTCAGCCTGCCACTAGCTGTCAGACAGACAGCTTCACATTTGACTCCAGAATAATTTGGTATTCAGAGGAGTTCATGGTTGACTCAGTGACTGCAGGGTGCCCAGGTCCTGTGGCTGCAAAATAAGCCCAAATCGTTGTCCCTCCACCACCGTGCTGACAGTTGGTATGAGGTGTTTGAGCTGATATGCTGTGTTTGGTTTTCACCAAATGTGGTGCTGTGCAAACATCTCCATTTTGGTTTCATCTATACAAAGAACACATGCAACTTTGCAAACCTAAGCCATGCTGCCATGTTCGTTTTGGAGAGAAGAGGCTTTTTCTCGGGTTCGACAGTCTCAGATGTGGCTCTTGTTTTTTTTGTTATTTTTAAGTATCTCTGAGCATTGCACAGTCTGACCTTTGGTGAATTTGCTGGGACATTCACTGCTGGGAAGACTGACAACTGTCTTGAATGATTTGCGCTTGTGAATAATCTTTCCCACTGTAGACTAATGCACTCCTGGAAACCTGAACGGAGGTGGGGAAAGAACAGGTTGCCGGGTTCTTTTGAAATGTTGACAGAAAGGTGATGTTTTCAGAAAACTGTGAAAGCTGTTAGGTCAAAATTGTTTTCTGATATCATTGTCTCTAACTCTCACAACCCCCATGTGCTTTTTAACACCCTGAACTCTGTTCTTAGTCCACAAACCTGTTGATCTGGTCCATTTATGCTTACCATTATTAATAGTAGTTTGACCTCTAGGGTGGTGGCAACAATTTTAAACATGCTGTTGTGCAACCCTTGGTGAAGAAATCTGGTCTAGACTTTTTTTTTGGTCACGTTTTAGCCCATCTCCAAAATACTGTTTTTATCAGAAATCCTGGAAAAGATTGTTGACACACAACTGAAATCCTTCCTGGATGAAAATGTAATTCTGGACGTGTGTCAGTCTGGGTTTAAAACTCATGACAGCACTGTCTCCACTCCTAGTTTTTAATGATATTCTTTTAGCAACCTATTCTGGTGACTGTGTGCAACTCATGCTATTGGACTTAACAGCTGCCTTTGACTCTGTCAGCCATGAGATCCTCCTCTCCAGGCTGGAGCAGTTGGTGGGCATCACAGCTCTCCAGTGGTTTAGGTCCTACCTCTCTGATAGAAGATTCTGTGTCAGCATTGATGGCTTTCCCTCTGCTGGCCTCCCCTTGGAGGGCAGCACAAGGCTCCATTCTTTGACTTCTCTCTTTCTCTTTGTACCTGCTGCCACTTGGCACTATTTTCCATAAATATGGTATTTCCATTCATTGTTATGTGGACATATTTTACGGCTCGATACTTGGGTAAACACTTTCCAAAAAAAGAAAAAAAGCATCAAGCTTAATCTGTCCAAATGCAATCTTGAAACGTTAATGCATGCTTCTATAGCATCTCGTCTTGATAGCTTTCCTTCACTGACTACCAGTTGGTATCTTTAGTTTTTTTACACACTGCTTCTGCATTTTTGTCTTTGTTTTTGTTAAATAACACATGGTGTAATATATGGCAATAGCAATAATATATGACGTGTTCTTGTTCAGCTGAGGTTGTATTTTTATAGATGAAGCAGTCCACAGTATGCAGTATGGTATGGCCACTTCAGAACCCACGCTTGACCTAATATGTACATATTTGTAATCTAGGAGGAAACGCATAAGGAGAAGAACTCCACACAGAAAGACCTCAGGAAGAAATAAACCCAAAATCTTCACATTAGGCCCATCACATCCTACCAATCACACTCAGATTAAATTAGGCTCTTGCATACATACAAATAAAAAACAAACAAACAAAACCCCCCCACACCCAATTAAAAAAAAAAAGAAAACAAAAAAAAAGTATAATATGCACTGCACACATCACAAGAAACAATGTTTTTTTTTTTTATTTAGGCGTATGTAAAAGTTTGTTAAACAGAAACTCCTTTAAAGTGATTACAAAGAAAATGTATATAAATCGCATGCATAAAAAGGTACAAAATAAGTCTTGATTGCTTCCAAACTTTCTGTAAATAGGATAATAAACATCATTATATGTAACATACATAGCAAGTGTCATGCATCTTCAGATAAATATTAGGCTAGGTAGTGTGTTGCATTATGTGTATGAGCAGTAAGCCGCTCAGTAAGTTTGGTACTTAAATGTAGAAAATATCACAAAAAGGTGACTTGGCTCTTTATTTGGGGATGTTGCGAATTATATCTCATTACTCTGTACTGCATACTTATTTAACAATGCCGCTTAGAAGAAATAATTTCACCAACAATTAAAAGCTTCAACTTCGGATAAAGTATAAACACACTGCAGAAACAACCCAGCAGATAAAAACAGATTACACACTTATTACACAGCTTTGCTAAAAAGGGAGAATTAAAGAGTCCTCCCTACTGAGGCTTGCCTTCTGCACTGCAGCTTCAGATAGCATTTGCAGTTAGACTAAAATGTACTACAAACACAGCATCTGCAGTTAGTATTTTTCTTTTTGGAGAAGTCACAACAGGGTTCTTGACTTATGCAGAAGCACGTTCATGAGGCACTTTTCTCTTGAGCTTGAGCCACAAACACGAGGAATTATAATGCTACACAAAGGCAGCAATCCAATATCTTATTAGCATAAACAATGATTATTTTTAAATAATATTTTTTCCTGCTGTTCCAGCCATCTAATGCACTCTTGTTCATGCAAAACCTTTGGCAGGATGCTAAAACTTGCTTCTGTTGTCCAAATATTTCCTGCAAACACACTTTTCTACATTAAGTAGCTGTAGACTGTGAACCAGGTTAATTGTAGTTATGATTATTTAATAAAATCAAATTCAACATGTTAATAAACAACAAGCTCTAATTAAAGACTGTATCTTCTATAAGACATTCTGAAAAGACGATGCTAATGCAAATCAGTCACGACTTATCAATTAACCAAATCTGAGAAGAGTACAAATACCCTCAGACACAATCCTGATTAATTTGGATGGATTTGCATTGAATTATTAGAAAAACAACTTGAAGGCACAAATTTTGAGACAACTAATTGATTTGGGAAATGAAAGGGTAACACCGGATGCCAGAAATGGTAGGAAAGTGGATCTGAAAAATAATCAGCAATAGGTAAAAGCTTACCTGTCTTTCTATGGGGGAAAAGACCTGTTATTAGGAACACGTCAATCCAAAAAAGGGAATAAAACAGTTCAATTATCAAAGGTGAAGGGGGGCAGTAGGATATATAATTTATGTTAGAAAACAAATTCCAGTGGCCTCATTAAAAACAAAAAACATTGTTTTAAAACAGGGTGGACACAGCGGTCACACAAACCTCTAATAAATACTTGTTCTGTGAAGTTTCTATTCAGGAAGTTTCCATTGGTGTGGATAAAAACATGGGAATAAAATGCAATCTAATATGGCAAGACTCGTAAAAACTGTATATTAATGAATGTAAATGCAGGGATTTTGCTACAGGGCGGTGGCAGGGTTTCCTTTTTTTTCAATTTTAGAACAGAGATGGGCTTTATTAACCAATAAAATAATCAAAAGACCAGATGAGTCAGGATTAACGGTTGCTGGGGAAAAGCCTGTATTGTGAGATATTGCGTTATACTGATCATGAGATCATTTACTGCAGATGTCCTCTAACAGTTCCCCCTCTGTGTACAGAGGACGGCTGAAAACTGACCGTATTCTAGTTTAATGTTCAAACCTTTTGTTCTTTAATGACAGACTTTGAGATGTTAGGTACACAGACTAAACGTGAATACTTTAAATACTGATTTTTGAGCATTTTAACTGACTGTTTTTAATGTTTGGCAGCAAATCTGACTCCTTTAAGTGTTTTCATTCCCACTAAAATCTCTACAGTCCCACCACAAGGGTGTGTCATAAGTCACTAAATCAGAACAGTGTTAACCTCTGAACACTGTTCACTATGTTAGAGCTTTTGTCAGCAGGGAAACTTGGTCAGATATAACCCACTTAATATTAATCCAGATGAATTCAGTGATTAATTGCTTGCTCTCACTTCTAACGCTCCTTAGGAACGTGTTTTTGTTTTTATAAACACCCACATACATTTCTAATCGCAACTCAGAAGCTGTTTAGAGGTAGAAAAATTGGACATTGCTCCTTTATCCCACAGGATATGTGTGTAACCAAGGGGAATGTGAATGATGTCAGATCTGTGCCACTTTTACTGTTTTGAAATGCCTTTTTGTGACTTCACTATATTCTTCACTATTTTAAGTACCCCTAATATGCTGTTGTTATTTTTGTGACTGTTAAAGGGACTTATTGTATTGTATAATATTTAAAAAAAGAAAAAGAAAAAAAGAACAGTTTATCTTCCCAAATGAACTAAAACTATCAAGAGAATTTTTTAGAAATAACAGTGACGATGCCTGTGTGCCCAGTTGCAGAGATGGTATCATCAGCTGGAATTTAAATAGAGCAGGGTTGCGCTCTGGTGTAATACTTTAAACACTTTAAACCACAAGATGGTGCAATGTGTTAGTATAGTATCCAATCTGCCCAGAGTCCAGAATGAGACGTTCAAACATTAAACAAGCTAGTGTTAGCCTAGCATTTGTATAGAATTCATGCTGCTATGATACTTAGCCTACTTATTTTGGTAGCTAGAAGAAAGCCCTACAGTTTAATGAAAATAAAATGACAAAAAAGTGAAACATTAGATTAAGTCATATGTCATGATAGTAGCATTAAATATTTTCAAAAGCACATAAATGAATGCAATGCTGGTAGTATGGAAGCTTGTTACCACTACAGAATTTTATTTATTTATTTGTCTGTTTGTTTATTTTTTGCTATCTGTAACTCAACATTTCAGGTTAGAATCTTGAAATTTTGACTTAACTCAGAATTTTGCGATAATAATCCAAAACTCAAAAAATCTGAGACCTGAAATTTTAACTTAGCTCTGCAAAAAAAAATAAAACACAAAAATAAAATAAATGGAAGAAACAAGCTTCCATATAATTGGGTGGACAACTAACAACAAAACTTTCTGGTAAAACGGTGCCACCTTGTGGTTAAAGTTTTGCCTGTTTTTTTTTTAATAAAATTTTGCATGTCACGCTATCTATTGGATTTATTCTCTCCCACGGAAAAAAATATTGCTAAATTGGCACGTTCAGGCTTTTTTTCCGTTACTTATCTAAATTGCTATGCAACACATAGTGCCCAACTAGCAGTTTGGCACAGCCCAAGAACAAGAATGAGGAGCTAGTTAAATCCAGATGCAGGCCGCCAGTATATTCTTGACACAGTTGCTAATGATAAGTTCTTAAGCTGTTCAATATTACCTTGCTTTTGTCACTTCAACTGACCAAGCATTTTTAAGTACATTTTTAAATGTACAGCTTAAGAAAAACCTTTTTTTTTTTTTTAAACTTTATAGATTATTCTTGTCAACATCCAAAACAAAATTCTGAGCCTGTAAATGAGCATAAAAGGAACACTTTAAAAGTTTGTTACAAACCAACTACAAAGTTAAAGACTAAAAAAAAAAATGAAAGGAGTGTTTTTATGGATGCTCTGCTGTACTTCTCTTTAAAATCAGGGCCAAAAACTGTGAAAAAACAAAAACAAAAAAACAAGCAGCTTACCACCTTCTTCCTCAGGGTGTGAGTAGTGTTAGGTATCCATCACACCACGATATCATACTCTCTCTGTAATGTTGATCTGTACCACCTTTGAATCCAAAAATCCACCAGAATTCTCAGTCACGCTGTGAAAATTTGATGCCAAACTATATTTGACCAGTTGCTGGTTGTGTCTATAGCCAGGTGAGCAGGCTGTCTCTGTCCATATGCGAGCCGGAGAGAACGGTCTCCATGTCCATCAGGAGGTCTGAACTCAGACCCTCTGGGATACAGGGCATCAGCTCCTCGCCCTCAGACATCGGCAGCACGGGCATCGAGTCCTGCAAGGCCATTGAGGGGGGATCCGAGTCACCTGAATGAGTCAGAACAACAGAGCAATGTTGCTTTTCCATGAACAAAAGGAGGTATTCAAAAGTTTTCAAAGTGCATTAATTTTAATTTCATCATCGGTGGCTTAATTTGTGATACATTTACTCTTAAGCTCACAAAATAAAAATTAAAAAGGATGGCAAGAGCAGATCTTCACACTGTGTTAATCATTACTTTGGTTTAGCTACAAAGATGGGTATCTGAACATGTAACACTACAGAAACCCCAGTTTCTTGGATGTGGTGCGTTTACCGGTGTCCATGTGATCCACGGAGCTCAACATGTGGTCCGTCGTGCGGGGTAGGCTGCTGACGCTCAGACCGCTGTCAGTGCTCTCATTGCGAGAGTGAGCGCTGCACGAGCAAACACGCAAACAACAGTTAACTCATTTTATCATCTCAACTTAGAACAGACTTTAAAGAAATTACAGATAAGACAATTTCCTGGTGACTGAACACTTTCTAGAATTATTCATGTATATAACATTTGTTTGCAGGTGGCGGCCACGAACCACTCCTTTCTCCTTGTCCCTCGTGACTGGATTTTTCTCTAGTTTTGCTTTTCGTTAGTGTCCTTCTCATTAATGGTAGCATGAGGTGATAGCTGCCGCTTATTCAGGTTACACAGGTCAATCAGCTCCTTCGGGATCTCATTTCCATATCTGAGCGTCGCAGAAAGCTTTGCTATGTCTCCCAGTACGGAGGAGCTACCGGGAGCATTCAACAAAGAAACACAGAACGCTTGTTCTCTTCATAGATGAGAGCAGGTTCAGAGTGAGCACATGAGACAGATCTGAGTCCGGAGACACCGTGGCAAACGTTATGATGCTTCATCGGTGAAGAGAACAGGACCCCAGTGGTGGACCTTCAAGTTCAGGTGTTCTGTGGTGAATGCCAGTCGAGCTGCACAGTGTTGTCCCCTAAAGGATGTCGGGCCCTCACATCACCCACACAGAGTCTGTTTCTGACAGTTTGGTCAGAAACATGCAAGTGAGTAACCTGCTGGAGGTCATGCTGTACAGCTCTGGCAGCACTCCTCCTGTTTTTCCTCACAAAGGGGCAGATAATGGTCCTACTGCTGGCTTGACATCCTTCTACGGCCCTGCCCACCTCTCCTTGTGTCTCCTGATATCTCCTCTGCACTCTTGAGACTGTGCTGGGAAACACAGCAAAGGTTCTTGTGGTGGCATGTACTGATGTTCCATCCTGCAGGAGCTGGGCATCCTGTGCAAGCTGAATGAGCTGCAGGCACGATCTCTCACTATCAGCAGTGACAAGGACACTAGCAAAATGAAAACTAGAGAAATATCTGCCAGGAGGGATGAAGAGAGCACTGGTCTGTGGAAACCTCCTGCAAAACCAACCATGTTGCTTATTTTGCACCAGAGCAGCTGAAGTGGATTTATGTTTTCTAACCGGACAGACTGACATTCCTGAAGTTTAACTGAGTTAATACCTTTTTTTGAGCAGCATATCATCAGGAATAACCCTTTTACATTCTTGTCAGTTAACGGCCATGACCTTGATGACCACCACTCACCCATTAAGTGTAGGTTCATGGTTTGATGCTCGGATCCTGACATCCAGAGACGGGACAAGTGTCTGTGCGCTCCTGTCATGGTCCATCCCACCAGGCATCTGGTTCCTTCCTCCTGCATCCTGCAACACAGACACACCAACCTACATGTGTAACTTTGTGTTACTCTCAAACTGAAAACTTCATCCAGTTTTAATTGTATTTGACCCCTGACCTGTGGTGCGATTTGTTGAGGGATGCCTTGCTTGCATCTGAGCCTTTCCTTTTCCTGACTTTGTTGCATCGCCATGCTGAGGAGGCTGGGGTTCATCTTCTGAGCTGCAACACAAGAGTGACAAGAAGAGACCTTTTTGAGAATCAACTGAACATTTTCACGAGGTTAAACATTTCAGCATTTACATATATGAGGAAAACTTTTCAAAACTTTGCGATCATTTTTTTTTTTTTTGTCTGCCAAAAAAGCAACTTCTGATGGTGGACATTGGAACAAAATAGTTCTCATTGACAAGCAAGAATTGTCAATTCAGGAGACACAAATTTGATAGTGTGCTACCTAGACGTGGGTCGACCCATGTGGTGGTCTTATTTATGTGATCGATGTAGTACATCTCTCCATCTGCAGTCACAGCCTGCTCCCAGCCTTCAGGCAGTGGACCTGAACAGCAGTGAAAGTACACAGTGAGAAGGCAAATGGTAGATGGAGAGCACGGAGTGTTGAGAGAAAAAAAGTAGAATCTGGCCCACGTCCTTTAATGTCTGTGTTGTTTCTAATTTGTAAAGATTTTATGAATAGCAGTGAAGGTTAGAGGGTATATACTTACAGTGTTTCCCGTGAAGTAAAAATATTCTAATCTTTTTTTTTTTTTTTTTTTTTTAAAGGGTTTTT
>VUQJ01021019.1:48864-71681 GCA_015108635.1 Andinoacara biseriatus | reverse complement strand
TAATTGTGTATAAATACATATTTTAGTTACTCCAGAAATGACGGGCTGAAAGAGAAAAGGAAGAGAAGAAAAAGGTGGGAGAAAGGGGAAAGAGAGGGGGACAGAACACCAGCTAATTAGCCAAAATAAATAAACTATATACACACACATACATATATTTACACACACATGCGCACAAACACACACACCCATACGCACACACAAATTAACTTGAGAAAAACGAGGCACGATGTATAAAAAACAACAGTTTTGTTATGCTGTGTTGGTGAGTGTCTATGTCATGGAATACACTTACCAACGAGGGCAGAGAGCCATCGGAGCGATGGTTGGTGGAGCACCCCCAGAGGCCAGAGGCAGGTGGCATGGGACCCAGGAAACCCGAGCCATCCACAGCCCCCAAGAGCCACAAAAACCCGTGGCTGCACATTCTAGCACCATCCACACGCCCACCGCAGCAGAGGGGAGCGGGCGGCCCCGGACGGAGCCCCCCCAGTCGAGGAGCAAGGGCCCCCGGGAATCCGGGGCAACAGGAAACCAGCCCCGCCAGAGGCCAGCCCCCCGTGCAGGCCAGCGTCAGGGCCCCAGGGCCCCAGGTGCCCCAGGTGCACTGACACATTTAAAAAAATAAATAAATAAATAATGTAAACACAATGTCACAGTCATTATTACTCCAAAGTCCTCAGTAACAGTCACAGCAGAGGGAGACTGTGCGTCATGTCCTCAGTAATGATAGACTCTGATCTGATCGTTATCATCCAGACCCAGCTGGACCAGTCCGCTCTTTGAGGAGGGAGCCCGATAGCGAGTGAACAGGGGTCTGAAGGGTGGAGTTAAAGACGATACGTACCACACTGACAACGGATGGTGAGCTTTAAACTACAGATGGAAGCACTGCGATGTAGTAAAATGTTCTCAGACGAGTGTAAAGAATAAAATGCAGTTAAAGGGAATAAAAGAAAACTAGGGGATGGATTGTGTGTTCTTTCCGGAACTGATATTTTGGTGTGTTTGAGTGATAGAAGGATACATGCTGGCGTCTTTCTTGCGCATCTCCAGCCACCTCTTGTTGCCATTTATCAGCCCCTGCACCCTCTTGCCATCCATCTCGGCTGATATCGGCGTGGAGTGAAGACCCCGGCTGTGTTCACTTAGACACACACAATTAAGGGTTGTTGTGAGTACATTTAAAACAGTATCTGTGCGTATACTGGCAAAATTAAAGGTGTACTGCAGGTTGCAGTACCTCACAGGAGGATATGAGTAAGCTGAGGTAGTTCTTGTGCTGCTGGAACCAAGTGGGTCAACAGCTGCTCCTAGAGAAGAAAACAACAATCAGTTTCTACAGTAGTCATTTTGTTTACAAGTGCCAATGATTGATGCTCCGCTCATTCAACAACATACCCGGGAATATCTGGCTCCAGCGGCTGTTGAGGAGATCCTCAGACGCCCTCAGCTCACTGCTGATGGGGGTGCTGAAGAATGAAGAGGCTGAAGCGGTGCTCGGAGCTGCCCAGCTCCACGGCGGCTCTGACAGCCTCCCTGGAGGAGGCGGGGCCAAGGAGCTGGTTCCCAGGTTGAGAGTCTGAGGAATGACAGGAGCAGGGGTGGAGGAGGTGGGAGCTAGGGTCGAGTGAGGATGAGCCAGGGGTGGAGGGAAAGCTGTGTAAGGCGCGGCACTCTGCCTCTGGGTCAGTGAACCCAAGGTGCTCAGGACAGTGTTGAGCTGGCCTGACATCTGCTGCAGGGACTTTGCTAATTCCAGGACTTTGGCTGGAACGGTGGGATGACCTAAAGAAAGAGGGAGGAGGAAATAAGAGACTTGCAGAGGTGAGATAAAAGACAGCAGGTGAGCTTTTCAAATAGTATGAAGCAGCTTCCCGAGAGGTACTAGGGACAAAATTATAATTGCTGTTTTGTAAAGTTTATAAAAACAGTGGCTTTGACACAACTCATAACTCACAAGTGACAGTTAAGGTCCTTTAAAACAGCATGTGATTGATGCAATCTGCATCAAAACCAAAATATTTTCTGAGTGAGGAAATTGTGATTTATTTAAAAGAAATTAGAAAAATATCCTCTCTTGTCTAGATAGTAAGCCCAGATCATAAAACAATGTATGTTTTAGCTGTTTTTTTTAATGAAGTAGCTTTCAATAATACATTTTCTTTAGTATCAAAGTAATCCACTGGTACATATTTTTATTACAAGCACAGATGCTAAAATTCACGTGTTCCAATCACTTCCATGGTCACAGGTATATAAAACCAAGCACCTAGGCATGCAGACTGACTCTACAGGCATGAATGGGTCGTGCTCAGGAGCTCAATACTGTAATAGGATGCCACCTGTGCAACTGTTGTGTCGAGTTGTATAATTTTCTTGCTATAGAGCAGGGATCCTGAAATCCAGGCCTCGAGAGCTGGTGTCCTGCAGGTTTTAGACACGTCTCTGCTTCAACACACCTGAGTCAAATATAGAAGTCATTAGCAGGACTCTGGAGAACCTGACTGCATGCTGAGGAGGTAATTCAGCCATCTGGTTCAGGTGTGTTGGATCAGAGACACATCTAAAACCTGCAGGTCACCGGAACTCGACGTCTGGAGCTGAGGATCCCTGCCATAGAGATAAATCTCTTGTCTCTGCCCGAGGCCTCCTGCTGGTAGGGAATGTCCTAGGAAGGCTCCAGGAGGCATCCTAGTCAGATCCTCAAACCGCTTCAATTGGCTCCTTTCAATGTGAAGGAGCAACAGCTCTACTCTGAGCTCCTCATGAATCAGCAAACTCCCTATCCTATCTGTAAGGCAGAGCCCAGCCACCCTTCAGAGGAATCTAATTTCTGCTTGTATCCACAATCTCATTCTTTGAGTCACTACTCAGAGCTCGTCGCCATAGGTGACGGTAGGAGTGCAGATCAAGCGGTAAATCAACACTTTTACATTCAGGTCTTTCTTCACCACAACAGACCAGTACAGCATCTGCATCCCTGCCGATGCTGCATCAATCCATCTGTCACTCTCCGGCTCCACTCTCCCTTCATTCACTTTTTAAAGAGACCCTGAGATACTCCCTCATTTGGGGCAGTAACATCCCCGACATGGAGTAGGCACTCCAACCTTTACCAGCTGAGAACCATGGCCTAAGACTTGGAGGTGAAAGCTGAACCACAACAGAGAGGGAATGACGCAGGGCCCCTGCTGCTGAATCACACACAAATTTAGCATTTAGTCTGAATTAAAAAGCTGTTAGGGTTAGGGTTGATTCCTTTGTTTTGTATGCTTGGTGAGTGAGCTGGTAAGAATGGGTTACCTGTCCCATCCGGCGGCTCCACGGTGCTGCTGAGGTCTGACTCAGTCACATCAAAGGTTACTCTCCTTTCTCCGGCGAGCCGAGACAAATCGTCAAACAGCAGCTGGGCAGAAAAGGTATCGAGGCGTTACAGTCATTAAGACATCAGTTTAAAGTAAAAATTCCCTTTGCTACACATAAATTCAGTCCAGGTTATAGGGCCAATCCAATGAGACACATTTCATAGTTGCACATAAAGTAAATGGTATCAAGCTGTTTAACATGGCTCTTGGATGATCCCAAATTACAAGAAGATAACATTTTATATTACATAAACATATTCTATGCATCACTTTAAATGAGCACATAGAATGCAGGCTGATGACCTCCTGACCTCTTCGGTTATAGAACTCCGCAGCTCCTCTTTCATTTGCAGGAGACTGTTTCCTCTCTGAATGGTCTGCTGCTGCGCCGCCACACTGCTGGCCTCCTGACATAACGAGGAGAAGTTCCCATCTTGTTATAAAAATCAGTCGATCGATCAATCAAGATCCGACACGTCACGCTCCCCCTTACCTGCTGAAGGTTTCTTATCTCCTCGGTCGCTCCTCCCCGACTGAGGGCCTGAGCCGCCTGCAGCGCTGCCTGCCTCTCCATCAGCCGCCTGCTCTCCCTCTCCAGGAAGAGTTTGGTCTTCTGGATGGAGAGCCCGTCTGAGGAGATGTACCGTCGGAACCTTGGCATGGAGAAGTGTGAGGATGGGAACTGTTGTAGTTAGGCATGCACTACAAATCTGAATCCAAACTTGCATGTTTTTATAACGCTATTATACAAACATTAGAACTAAAGAGTATCTAGTGCTAAACCATAAACAAGCCATTAATCCAGAAGAATTTATAACTGTACTAATTTCTATATTATGGAAGCAGGACATGATGTCATCAGGACGAGATGGGCTCAGATCGGCCAACAATCATTATGATTTAAATATGCTCCTGTTGCTTTTGCTCGTCTCTGCTCTGTAACTGAACACATCTTAATGGTTTTATTACTTCACAAACTTGCTGTTGGCAAAGAAATATTTGTCTGAGAATTACAAACTGAGACTTTCACCACAACGCTACTATCAACCAGACTATTCAGTATTACGAGGGACGCTGGGAAAATGATGTGTGTGTGTTTTTCTCAAATTGTCTTAGTTTAGTTTAGATTTAGGATATTAGGATTATTAGAAAGGAGGTTTATTAGTATCGTCTTGAATTTTCTTTACATCAGACACTGGGTACTCTATAAGGTCATACTCATGCATGAGTCTTGGTCATATAATTGGTCAGAAAAATAGTGAAGTATTTGAACAGCCCTGCTTTGATGACAGCGAGAAGCTAAATTGTAAATGTTATACACCGGATAAATTAGCTATTCATATTCCTTGCTTCATTTAAATACTATAAGCCTGATCAAGCATCATGATGATCAGGTAGTGAAGTGTGCTTATATGTTTATAAGCTATTTATAAGCTGTGTTTGGGAGTCCCATTTTACATATAACTATTTTATATATTATTGTGTTGGAATTTGTATCTTAATGAATTTATAAACTGAATAACTGAACTGGTTTGTACTCTGTCTGTGCTCCGCTTACTCGTCTATGCTGCTGTGGCTGTCAGGTATAGGGGAGAGTGGTGGCTCCTCGAAGTCATCTACGTTTAGTGATGTGTCTCCTTTGCCACTGGAGGGAGTCATCGCCTTCTCTGCCTTCTTTTTGTCCTGCTCTTGTCTGGTGGACGTGCTCGCCCCTTCGCCTCGTTCCAGCTCGCTGAAAAAACAGTAGCAGCATACTTTTCATGTGGACACATTTACAACAAAACAAGAAAATTCTGCATATTCACTGCAACAGCTGCGGTTTACTTATAGTGTAATTTTGCCATTTAATATTATGACAAATCTGAGGATGTATTTTGAAAGCTGTTAATGTAGGAAACCGCAACCTGACTCTGCGGCTGAGGCGGTCACATCTCTCCTGCAGCAGGGCCACCTTGTTCTCCAGTTGCTCCTTGTCCTTCCTGGCTCTCCTGCACTCTTCCCTGGCTCTGTCTAACTCCTCCTTCAGCCTCTCCTCTTCCTTCTTAGCCTCACTCCTCTCCTCCCTGGCTCTGTGGATGAGTTCTCGGGCTTGAGCTTTCTCCTCTCTCATCCTCTCCAGCTCTTCCCTCAGCCGGTCTCTTTCCTGGATCAGCCGAGGTAAAGCCTGAAGGAGGGTAAAAGAAAGTTGGCAGATCGTAGAGCGGATGAATATAATCTATTTATTAGGAGAAAGTATGATTTCACACCTCTAGCTGTCTGTCCACTTCCTGCTCCTCTTCTCCAAGCACCTTTCTCCTCCTCTTCAGATCTGATCCCTGATAGACAGCAGAAATGATTAGTCCATGTGGTTCAGCTAAGTGCTAGCAGAGCATACATTGTTTAAGAGAGACCTTGGTCTGCAGCATGGCCTCCTGACTCTTAAGCTCTTTGGCTCTCAGCTCCAGTTGATCTGTCAAATCCTGCAGCTCTGACTTCTGCACATAGAAATAAGAAGACTTAATTTTAGAAAAGGCTGACCTTTACCCTTCCTCGTGATAGCTTAGCAGATATTTTATAAACCCCACTGCAGAGTTAGTGAATGTATGAGTCTGCCCTGTCTTACCTTGCGTGAGTGTACCAGCTCAGTCTTTTGTATCTGTACATTCAGCTGTAAGCGGAGTTTCTCCAGTTGGACAGCATGTGAGGCCTGGAGATGCTCTCTGTCCTCCTGCAGAGTGGAGAGCAAGCGCTCCCTCTGAGCAGTCTCCTAAGACACAGACATGATGACATGACTGAACTTGTATCTTGCTTGACTACAAAAACTGAGAACTGAAAACCTTAAGGCAAAAACATCTTATACTATTCTATTTTTTTAATTAAACACAGAAGAGACAATCTGAGAAAAGCTCTTCTTAACATTCTTTTGTTTTAAAGGTAACCTGTTGTGATCATTTCCATATTTTTTCATGGACTATATTAGAGTAACTCTTTTAGCTCCTCTTAAAGGCCTTTCTCCCTTTAATCCAGCCTTCTTCTGATTAATCTGATTAGTTCCTCAGTAACAGAAGATCGAAACAGTGTGTGTGGGGGTTTGTGCCTAAGGTGAACTTATTAGGGAAATCTATTCTTACTGATATCATATAAAGCCAAGAAGAGAAAAAAGACTGTCCTGAGTGGGTAGAGCAGTCTGAAACTTAGCCCGGGCTGGCATTATCTATTATATTGGTATATATTAGAAAGTCAAGAAGGGAGAAACACCCTTCAACCCTGTTTATGGGTGTTGATGTAGCATAGTTTGCCCACCAGAGGGCAGGTTCCTCTTTGGAACAGCGACCAGCTGGTCTGAGCAGAGCAGAGTCAGGCTGATGGTAAACGAGCGATCCATGACTTGTGACAGTAAAACAAGATTATTTTCAAAATGCATTGTCATATTATCTTTTGTCATAAATAACTGTGCTTAACAAATTTTGGGGATGTTTATTATTTTGTGACAGAAAGAAAAAATATCAAATGATATATTGGATTTTTAAATCGTCAAGGATCGATATCGGTCTTGAAGATCGTGTATCAGCCGGGCTCTAGTCTGAAGATCTTTAGGCTCACGGGGATTGGGCATATGTTGAGTTCATTACTTGAAACACTGGCTATATGTTTATGAGCATCCACCATTATAACAGTGCATATATAACGGAAAATGGGGAGAAGCATAAAAGGTCCCTCTTGACTCTTACAAGGTTTCCAGCCATCAAAAATGATCACTGTAAGCATATCAATTTTCTCTTTTTAATAAAAACGAAATATTCTGTAGGATAAAAAGATCTGGAGCATTAGTAATGATTTTGAGCCTCTTTCCTGAAGCACATTTTGAATTTAAAAAGCTACTCATCAGTTTAAACACATATATACTACTGTTTTTAGCAACTGCAAATTGTACAGGACAAGACACCCCCTGACCTCATCCAGGTATTTCTCTCTTATGGTGTTAATCTCTCTCCTGTGGTCATCCCTCAGTTGCTCCAGCTTCCTCTCGTGATCCCGCTGCACTTCCTCTCGGACTTCCTGGAGCACATTGGTCAACTGGGCAGCGGTACAGAAAAGCACAGGAGAAAAAAAACGGTTCTAACCTATTCCAATGTTACTTGTATTATATTCACAAAGATGATGATGTCATATTGTACATAAATGTGTGTCCTCTAACCTCTCTGTGGTACTCGGCCAGTTGCAGCTCAGGCCGTGGGCTCATCAGCTCCCTCCTCGTCTCTGTGCGTTTGACCTTTATACAGACAGAAAAGTGCAAACACAGACAGATCATTAACCTGTGTTTGCTGCCAGCATGTGCTATCAAAGCAAACATTTGGATCCTGTGTTGTTTTTGATATTTACGTTATTACATCAAAGTACCAAAATGCAGCCACAGAGATCAATTGCCAGTTTAAATGGAAACGGCAACGTCTGTCTTTTCTTCCTTTAAAAAAACCAAACAATGCTGCAACTGTAAAGTGAGGCCAAGAATTTAGGTCCAAAAAGGCAACACATTATATGTTGGTAAAACACTTGTTGGTACCATCTTTCTCTGATTGAGTCTAACTCTAGAAAACATCTTAAAAATAGAGCTGTGATAAGGAGGCTAACTGGCCTGAGTCATAAAAAATTAGCATAATAAAACTTGACTTCTGGACTCCCTTCCCCTACACAAGACAAATATCCAGGTTAACCTGCCAACATCTAGTGTGAGTCAGTCATTTGTTTTTCAGTCCAGATTGCTTAATAACAGGGGCAATATTTGACTATTTACTGAATCCAATTTTAATGGTGATTTCTCCCACGGAACCAGTTGTAATATATCTGATTGCTTCTGAATGTGTCTGATCACTTTTCAATAAGCCACAGTAGCAAGCTGAATAAATACAGAGAGGAAAAGAAAAGCTTTAGCTTATGAGGCATGCTTTCAGTCTCTTTCTTGCAAGCGCACTGCGCTCAAACTAAGCTCACAGTGGGCCTCAAAGCATGTCATTCTGTACTTTTCTTTCATTTGCTTTGCCCTACAATTTCACATCAATTAAAGATACAAATGTTTCTAAGAATTCAACTTTACAGCTACTGACAGAGCCTGGGACCTATCCGATTAACAAGGCTCACTACGATAAACCAAGTTTATCAAAAGGTAAACAAGAGCCAAAGTTAATATGTGGCTGTTTCTAGAAGTCTTTTTTCAGAATTTATTATATACCTGCAGCACCAGACAACAGCAAGACTGATCCACAAGATTCTCCAAAGCATGAGAAATGCACACATTTGAACTTGACAGCATTAATGTCATACACTTAATTATTATTAAAGTAGCTATAAATATACAGCCTCAACGCTAACCTGACTTGTCCCTTGATGTATTCCCAAATTCTGAGTATAGTGGCTTGTTCAGTCAATGTTGTGGGGATGTTTGAATGCAATTAAAGTGATCTCAGAGGGGTGGCAACCCCCATGGAATTGGCACCAATGGGGGTGCATTAGGAGATGTAGACTTTTGTACAGAGCACTGATGATAAGATGGATAGACCAGAGGATGCAGCGATTCATCTGACCACAGGAGTTTTCCACTTTTGCTGCTGGATATTTTTTCTGTTTAGACATTTGAAACATTTTCTATGTTCTATTGCAAATAAAATATGGGTTTGCAAATCATTGCATTCTGTTTTTATTTACATTTTTAACTGCTGATCTATTTGCACCATCGTTTCATGTCCTAGTATTTCTACTAAGCTTCAGTTTGCTTTGAATTAAATATCACCGTAAAGCAGTAATTCTCACCAGTCCCACTGGTGGGGCTCAGGGTCATAAGAAAAGTCATGTGGAAGAAGGAAATCCACTTCTGTTGCGTTAGTACAGACTAGCGACAAATCTAGCGAGTTTTTCTGGTGACTTTCAGCCGTGAAAGCTGAAATCCTCTGCCATCACCGTGTTTTGTGTACATAGAGCTGCATCACCAAGGGGACCAAGAATCACTGCTGTAAAGACAAGCTGTCACGGGGTACTCACTTAGGACTTAAAAACAAGACGAAAAATGACCGGGGCCAGCATCAGCACTTACCTCCTGTTTCAGAGAGTCCAGTTTCTCCTCCCTCTCCCTCTGGAGCTCCTTCTTCTCTGTCTCCAGCTCCTCCTCCAACTCTGCCTTCAGACGCTGGATGTCCTGCCTCTTCTGGGCCTCCAGTCTTTCCCTTACTGCTGTTTGTTCTTCCTCTAGGGCAACACGTAACTGCTTTAACAGGATTTCACTCTCTTTCCTGAGTTCAAGACACAGACACTGATGTTAATACAGAAATTGTTTTTTTCATGTTCAAGTCAACATGATGATATAAAATCACAGGGTTTTGACTCCTTTAAGAACGACTGCTTTAATGTGTGTTAAGTGTGACCTGAGTTTGTGTTGCTGCTGCTCCCTCTCCCTCTTCACAGCCTCTCTGAGCTCCTCCATCATTCTGTCAGACTCCTTGTTCAGCGTGGCCTCCTCCTCTTTCCTTTTAGACAGGAGATTCTGCCGCAGATCCCTGGGGAGACGCATGCAAATAAACGGTTTAGTTTCATACCTCATGATAATAATAAAGAGAAGGAAGCAAACAACAAAAAATAAAACAAATTTAAAGGTGCTATATTTGAGTTTGCTGACTTCTGTTACTTGATGGGTGGCTGTAATTACGTTTGCTGAGGACTGCAACGTGATAAACTCTACCCACCTCAGTCTTTCCTCACTCTCCTCCTTCAATTTCCTCTCCTCCTCCTCCTCTTCCCGTTTCACCTCTTCATGGAGAAGACGGTTCCTCTTCTCCTTTTCCATAACTATGCGCTTCCTCTCCTCCTCCATTTCTTGGTCAGCCTTGCTCCTTTCCCTCTCCATCTCTTCTCTTTCTTTGCGTCTCTTCTCCTGTCTCTTTACCCTCTTCCTCTCCTCCTCTTCTTTTTTTTTTGCTTTCTCTTTCTTCTCCCTGTCTTTCCAGCTTTTCCGACTTGGCTCATCTTCCGAAGGGCTTTCTTGTTTTTTTAAGGAGCACTCAACAAAATCAGGCTGGATGTTCGAAAACCGTGCCTGTCGACCCCTGGAAGTTTCAGGCCTCTGTAGCCCCAGAGATATGCCGAGGCCCTGGGCTGTTTGCTGATGGCTGACTCTTTGCTCTGAAAGTGAGGAGATGGAAGGCGATGGTGAAGAGCTGGAGTGGTGAAGGACGAGCCGGTCAACTTTATGGACTGGAGAAAGATCTTTGTCTTTGGCCAGAATCTGCCTAAAATGAAAGAGTTAAAGCAAAAGAGTTAAAGGTGTTGCAGTTGTTCATCATGAATGAACAAGTTGTGTATACTTTCCAACAGTGTACCGCTTTCTTTTGAGACAGTAGCTGCATGTTTCTTTACTGAAAAAAAGAGACTGGTGCAAGACTAATTTGTAAAGTGCAACTTCTTATAAGGATAAAGTGACCTAGACCGAGCACAGCAGAGGTTTTTCAAGAACAATATTTAAACAAAACACACCTCTCATTGCTGTCTCCTCCTTTCCTTCGCCCCTTTCCTCCTTTCTCCTCTTCTGTGTCAGCTTTTTCCAGTGGACTGACTGGATTAGACAGAGTGTCAGTGTCTAGAATCTTCTGCGACAGCTGAAAGATACATAACCAAGACTTACAAAGAGACAGACAAAAATATAATGCTTAAGTAGGAGTGCCGCCTGGATTTAAATTGCATCGTTTGATAAGCTCTTTGGCAAGGGAATACCATCCATCCATCCATTTTCTTCAGCTTATCCAATTCAGGGTCACGGGGCTGGAGCTGGAGCCTGTCCCAGCTTACATAGGGTGAAAGGCGGAGTACACAGGTTGCCAGTCTGCCACAGGACTTGGAAGGGGACTACAAAGACTTTAAAATCCTAACATGTCCAGGTTTTCTATTTTGAGCAACAATAATAAAGCCTTTAAATGCCTCTGGCATGTAGAACAGTGTTTCTGTCTGGTGGCTAAAATGTTTGTTTTTTTCCTTTTCAAAAGGTGAAATGTTCTTTTTGTTTTCACTGCAAAAATAAAAATAGATTTGCTGAAATATGCACAAATATGTACAGTACCATTTTTTTTTATTTAAAAGGGACAATGCACATTAATGAACAACTGTAATAATAACAAATGTAAATATGCCAGAATTAGCCAAAAAGGCTACTTTTGTTTAACACTATTAGGTTTATTACATGATTCCTTATGTGGTCCTTCATAGTCTGGATGACTTTAGTATTGATTTACAATGTAGGAAAAAAAATAAAAATAAAAACACTGAATGACAAGGTGTGTCCAAACTTTTGACTGCTACTGTACTTCACAGTATTAATTACTCTATAGAAAGACACTACCATGACTTCCATAACAGGAACTCATCTGCATCATAAGCCTTTGGCCACAACCCACTTACTATAGAAGGACGTGACAGTAAAAAGAAACTTAATCAAAGGGAAAAATTGTGGATTTGGAAATTACAAGCCACAAAAAGACATTTATTTTATTGTTTTTGTAAATACGTTTGTTTGTGATACACACTTGTTTTTTGTAACCAGCTCTATTGCCTATATCTTCCTATGCTCTCATGCTGTATTTGATTTAAAATCCACAAATATTGTGGAAGAAAATGACACCTTCTGGAAATGCTTTTATATTCTGACACCATTTTAGATCCCTGTACCTTATCCAAGCTTGCCTATCAGTGGAACACCACTAGAAAAAGTGTCATTGTCACCACAAAATCTGTTGAACTCCGGGATGAAGAATTGTACATCACAGTCTTTTTTGTTTTATTTTTTGACTCTAACCGTCTTGAAGGATTTTTTAGCATAATAATAGGCTGACAATAGTTTGTCAAATGGTAAATTAGAGTGCCTACCTTGTCATCTATGGAAGATGATGCCCCCTCAATGTGTTTACTGGCTTCAGACTCCTGCAATAATACACACACTGATAACGTAACAGTTCTGAATTGCAACCTGACTACATATGTGCACACAACCAAACTGCCCACAAGCAACACTGGATATCCAAGCATGCTGCCTATGCCAAAGAGCCACAGAAAGACACTCAGTGTAAATCCAAGCCAAAGCCTACATGCAAACACAACCAATGCCAGGGTGCAGGCAGGCAGGCACACTATAAAATCATTCGGGCACTGAAGCAAGCAGGCTCTGCAGGTAAGGGGCAAGATGATGGGACATGAGCATCCTGTCTGAACAAATAACTGAAACCAGCAATCTAAGGTCACATAAGCTACAAAAAGTCTACACTGTCAATGGTAAAACGTTCCAATCCAGTCCTCAGGGGCTCAAATGGATTGACTTTTTGTATGATTTATCATGCAGTGTGTGAATGATGACGTCCAGACATGAAGTCACAGAGGAAGTTGCAGCCCCTAAGCAAGTGGAGTTGGAGTCTGGGAGCTACATGCACCTGCTTGCAAAAGTCACGCAAGACTAGGGCTGGTAGGAGTGTGGGAGGCAACACAGAGGCACAACATCGGACCCTACCTCTGCAGGAAGTGAGGAATCTTTTGCCACATTTTTCATCTTGAAAGCATTACTGGCTGGTTGGACACGATCCACTTCCTCTTTAAACACTTCAATGACCTCTTCCTGCTCAACCTCGCTGTCTGATGCTCTTTGACCATCTGAGTCATTCTCTATCTCCACTCCCTCCTTCTCTGTATCTTCTCCTTGGCTCTTCACACATCTTTCCAACACCTCATCACTCTCTGTCAGTTTCCTCTGGCTTAGCGAGCACCGCTCCAGAACCCCATCGCTCTCCTCCTCCTGCCATCCTTTGCTATTAATCTCGATCTCCCCTTTCTTTCTCTCATTCTGCTCTCCATCACTTATGGGTTTCTCAGGCTTTTCGCTCTCTTTGTTGGTTTTGTCCTCCTCCTCCTCCTCCCCATCTCGATCTTGTTCACTCTTGGAGCATTTCTTCATGACTTTATTGCTACCTTCCTCACATTCCTCGTCTACTTTTTGCACTGCTTCTTTTCCCTCTCTGTCTTCATCTTCATTTTCATCCTCATCTTCACAGCACTCCTCCTCTATCTCATCACTCTCATCTTCCCCTTTCCCTGTCTCGTTTACAGTGGCATTACTTCCTTTTTGAACATCCTCCACCTCTTTCACATCCTCTTGGCTTTTTCTATCTTCCTCCCCACCTACCACCTCATCTTCTACATCTCCTTTTGTCTCTTTTACTCCTTTTTCATTCATGTCTAATTGTCTATCCTGCTGTTCTTCTTCTTCTTCCTCACTTAACCCCTCTGCTACCTCCTCTTCTGAATGCTCAGCAAAGTGTTCAAGATCAGGGGCACCAGCATCAGGCCCCTCCTCACTGACATGATTTCCTCTGCCTGTCTGGGGAGAGAGGTGGATGTGGCAGCCCTTCAGAGAGTCCTTGGTGGAGGGTAATAGGAAGAACGGTCCGTCCATCCCAAACAGAGGCAGAAAGCCAGGCGTACAGAGACATAAGGGAGAGAAGGGGAGGAGGAAGCAAGGTGAGGGAAGGAGGCAGAAAAAAAGATTGTGACCCTCTACCCCTCCCATCAAGTGAAAGATGGTGGAGGTGAGATGTTCTTGAAACATGACTGACACAAATTGACACATTGTTAGGCAATCAACACATAAAAATAAATGCAACAAATGAGAACATGCATGTCTGCGCAAACAAACGATACAAAGGTTGTTCTTCTGGGTCTCACATTCAAACACAGGCTCACACACGGAGGCAAGTTTCAGCAGGTATGTTTTATGACTGTTATTTCCTTGATCCAGCACTGAGTACACATTTATGCTGCCAAATTAACAGGAAATTCTGTCACTTCAAAATTAACCTAGACCATGGTTATGGGTTTGGTGCAAGGTTTCTTTTAGTGGAAAAAAAATATTGGAGTTTACTAAAGAAAGGTAATGGAAAGATAGCAATGGAACTGAGTGTACACAGTTTTTCTTTCACAGCTGGCCTTATTGTTCCCTTTGGTGTTGAAATCAGTCAACTAAGAAATTTACAATTATTTAAAACCTGCATATTAAAACCACAAACTTTATATAAAAGAAGCACAAGTGCCTTTAACCTGCATTCCTTCTAATGGCCAACAGGGGGTGACTTCTCTGGTCATGAAAAGAAGTCTAGTTATATAGAAGTCTATGAAAACAATGACAGCATAATGTTCATTTTGTAATGTACTGTCGCCATTAGAGTAAAAAAGGAAGATAAAGCAGGGTATGAGCATGCAGTGTCCCTCCCTGTCTCAGTCAGATTCAGATCTCGAGTCCAGTATAAAGATGGAAACATCACAGCTGGACTTTACTAACGCATGTAATAGTTAGAAATTAAAAATTCTTTATTGTCATTGCACATTTTTTATGCAAAGAAATTCTGTTTGACAGCTCTCTTTCACGGCAACATATAAATATGAAAAGGCTATAAATTGCACAAATAATAAATAAAAACATATACAAGAGCAAAGAGCACAGAAACAAGAAAATAACTACAAATATAAATATAAATGCAACCAAAAATGAAGTAGAAATAGAGGCCAAGTCGCAAAAACAAAACACAGCGGTTCATAGTTACTGGGTCCGTCTACATAGAGGGGTGCACCACCAAGAGCAGAGAGCACATGGTAGAAGCAATGTTAATCTATTTGGAATGTCAGTACATACTGATTGCTGGGAAATCTTTTTTCTTTTTTTGAAGGGGAAATCAACTCCCTGCATGTCTGCCCTGCTAAAGTGATGCAGGGCTTTTGTAAACTTCTTTTTCACATAAGCATCACTTACAACAAAAAATAATCTTTTTTTCAGATAGCACGCAACAACAACACAACAGATTGCAAAATAAATACAGGCTACTGATCAGAAATCCCTGCAAGCCTTTAAGTGTGACTTCTTCCTATGTTTGATTTTTTGCTTTGATTTTTTTACTTCCACTCTTCTCTATTTACATTTCGCACAAAGGTTTTGACCCTTTTGCAAGCAGATATTACAATTTTGAAATATTTTACAGAAACTGTTGCGTTCCTCCACTATGTCAGTCGCCTGACTCAACCCAGTAGAACAGTTTTTCAGTTACTGAAGACAAAACTGATTTTTTTAAATCTAACTTGCCCTGATTAGTAAATCTGGCCCTATTTAGATTATATGTATTTTTCAGGGCAAAGGATTTCCAAAATTTACGAATTTCAACTGACTGTTCAGTGGTGATGGTAAGGATATACAATGCGAATGATGTCAATTAAAAAAAAAAAATCATTATTAGTTTTGATGGTTATGAGCCATGCTCTTGCTGTTTAGACAGCAAAGCAGTAACAGTGGCAGTAGGAGGACAGCAGGACAAAGAGGAAAACACAGTAACAGCCGTGCCCGTAGGACAGATCCCAGCAGCACAGCAGCTGCAGGAACACACACAGGTCACAGTGCAAAGGTGAGAGGTTTAAAGGTCAAAGAGACACAAGAGAAGGAAAAACACATGGTTTAGAAATCACAGTTAGACGAGACAATGAGAAAAGTCCACTACTGTAATGAATGCCACACTTATATTAGCACCTATACCGAACATGAGTATAATTTTAGTCAAGCAAGTAGAGGCCAAGTCGCAAAAAACAAAACACAGCGGCCATTCAAAGACACACAAACACGCACAGGTGAGCAGGGTAGAAATGGCAGCGAGGTTTTAACATTAAATGTTCAGAACGAGAAAGACAGAAATGATGCTTGGCGGCTGAATGAAAAGTGGTGTTGTGCGTTTTTACTTGTTGTGATGGCAGCTCAGGGCTGTGGTCTCTAGACAGGGCCAAATCCTGCAACTCTGGCTCCGTCCTCTCCTCAGCTGGTGCTGCACTGCTGGCTTCACTGTCCTGAAATAAACATTCATACAGGAAACTTAACACTGACAAAACATTAAATACAAAGCACATAATACTGTGTAGAAGGTAGTAGGTACACAATGGTAAATGATGTTAGTTCTATGTTTGGGAACTATCAGCCTAAATAATAAATCTGAGTTGTAAAAAGCTAGTTATCCTGTCTACCTCATACTTTAGACCTCCTCCAAGGGCATCCAAATCTAGGTGGAGGTTCTTCAATAGTCTGTCTGAGCCACGAGGACTTGGCTGGAAAGGAAAAAAATTCTGGTTACAGAAGGATGAGCAGTGTATTTCTGGGAGCTACAGGAAGCCAAACCAACCTCGTTTTCTGAGATTTTGTCATCATCGCTATCAAAACTGGGCAAAGTAAGTGATACTCTCTCTTCCTGCTGATTGCCAAAAATCCTGGTTGTCCCACTGCTTCGAGGAGCCTGGAAAAGAATGAACGGAAAATGGCATATACTGTAAGAAAGTCGGCAGGGATGAAAAGTGAAAAGCACATCAATTAATCCTTCATGTAGTATGAGGTTTTTACCTGTAGGGTTGTCTTGAGGGGTTCCAGCCCCCCGGAGCTGCCGAGAGACTTCCGCAGAGCAGGTGCAAATCCAGAGAAAGTGCTTTGGCCAGAAGCATTCAGGCCTCGCAGAGGAGCCAAGGTGGTAAGTGAAGATTGTAGAGGTCCCAAGGATGAACTGAGCAGCTACAGGACACGAGACACAGTCAGTGAAGTGACCTGTGACCTCTGTGTGAAGCTAACTGCTAAGTAAAAACTACTCATGCCTTTATGTTTGAAATTGCTCCTGCCTAACCTTTAGTGTCTAACACTTTTTAGAGGACAAAATAAGAGGGCAAAAATCTGCAACAACTTTTCAAAAATACAGAGAGAGAGCAGCCAAAGGTTAGCTTGCTTTCAGCTATTGCTAAACTGTATTTGATAGCAAGTAGACTCCACTGGTACTTTTTAATCATCGTACTCTCAGGGGCTCCCTTATTTTCCAAGGGGTTGCCAGAGCAAATGGATTCATATATTTGATTGGGCAAAGCTTTTATGCCGGATTCTCTCTCTGACGTAACTCCCATTTATCCAAGTTTAGCACCGGAACTGGGAGCACATCAGCCCACAAATCTGTAATACATTCAAAACATAAAAGGGGACCATTTATTATTTTTTTCCACAACATTTCCTGGACTAAAAGACAGATGGAAGGCCTGAGAGACATTTCAAACATCAGCAACTGACCACACCTGATGATGACGTTGTGCTCACACTATGAAGGCATCATCATGCTGTACAGCGCAAAAGTGAAACACGAACCGATGGCCTTAACATTGTAAAAGACATTGAAATACACCTGTAAAAAATTATATACATATTATAGAGAGAGTCACTCACCCCTGGAGGTTTCAGTAGTTCCTTCTTTTTCTTCTCTTTTTTCTCCTTCTTTTCTTTCTTCTTTTTCTTGTCTTTCATCACTCTTGCGCCCCCAGCTGTCGCTGTCAGCTGAGCTCGCTCACGCTCCTCAGTCACCAGCCGCCGGTAGTGGTCGTCACAGGGGTGATCCCAGGTGGACTGACCCGTGGAGAAGTTGAAATAGTAGATGTCCCCTGTTACATCCTGGCTGTGGGAAAGGAAAAAGGGGAAGAGGGGATAATTTGCTGTAATGTGCAAAAGTCTTGAGCCACCCCTCACTTGTTTCCTTCTAAAGAGACAGACTTTCTTTTAATTTTCTTCAGTGGTCTGGAGCAATAGTTCTCCAGGCTTTCTGTAGGTTATTCCAAGTTTTTACTCACTTTCAGTCCAGTACCTGACCATTTTCAGAGGAATATTTCCTTTCTGTTTGTTAAGCCACTCAATAATGACCTGTTACTCATGCAAAAATATATAAAACCTGTGAGCCAAAATTTTGAAGGAAAGGCTATATTACTCTAGCATGCCAATCTAGCACCTATCTAGTAAGTAATAATACACACTTGTGCATTCAGGTGTCAACACAGACCACTTGTAAGGAGTTGCAAGGTCACCAAAATCGACTCCTTCACCACACTGCTGTAAAACACCTAAATTGGCTAGAGCAAAAGCAAAAAAAGGGCTTGTATCTTTGGTGCTTGAGGTCCACTCCCTGGCTGCTCTCCTCTTACTTACCAAGGCTTCCATTCAGGAGGCAAAGGGGCAATGATGCCCTCCCTGGCCAGCCACAGGAGCTCAGGCTCATTGTCAGGGTCAATGCCAATCTCTCTTGCGTACTCCTGGATTTCTGAACAGAAGAGAAGAAGAGCTGAATGCAGCAGTGCAAATTATACACCATCCTATAGCATACAGTGCTGCAAACCTCTGGAATTTAAGCCATATAGCACTGCAGCTGTGGATGATTGTGGGTTATAGACCTCAAATCCAACATGGCCCAATAATTACTGGCTAAAGTATTGGTCTATTTCAGCTGCTCTGGACGAACATTATTAGCCGAGTGTGTATGTGCGAATAAACACAGGTCAACCACAGTGCGGATTAAATGCTACTTGAAACCAGGACCATTAGCAGTGTGGTTCAATTGAGTTTTTCTTTTTCATTCACCTCTTTTCACTTTGTTTATACACCACTCTGCATTTAATCATTAGTTATTATTAATCTTTGTCTTTCTTCCAAAATATGTCTTTTGTCCTGTGACCCTTCACCCCCAACTGGTCATAGCAGATGGCTGCCCGTCCAAGAGCCTGGTACTGCCTGAGGTTTCTTCCTGTTAAAAGTTTTTCCTTCCCACTGTCAATAAGTGATTGCTCATAGGGGGTAATTGTGATTGCTGGGTTTTCTCTGTAATTACTGTATGGTCTTTACCTTACATTATAAAGTGCCGTGAGGCGACTGTTGTGATTAGGCGCTATATAAATAAAATTTAATTGATTTCATTGACGCTGGTGTACCTTGTTCAGAGGGTATGTAGTTCTCATCGTATTCCTCTTCTAGGATCAACTGGACTCCTACGAGAGCAGCTGCAGTCATGGTTACTGCAAAGACAAATATAATGTAGTGACAAAATGTATTGTTGTACAATAAATAACACTGTTTAACAAGGCGCTTTGGGACTAAAGTCACACTCCATAAACAATAACGTCAAATTACTCTGAGAACAGCAATGAGGGTCGGGAAGGAAAATAAGCGAAATAACAAGCTCATCAATCTAACGTTAGCATCTCAGCTAACCTCAACAGTACCTTAACGTTAGCTCAGCAAGCTAAGTAGTTGCTTTCAGGAGCTTAGCACAGAGCCGTATACCTTCCGAACTTTAAATATTACTCTCATTAATTTTTCCGTAAGCAAAGGTTGTCTGTCAGTTCTTTAACAGAGGCATTGTACAGAGAGAAAGGGGAAAGACGCGAACGTTACACTCCGAACAACATATCAAAGGACGCTTCTTTCGCTTACTGTTGACGACGGGGACGTTTGGATCTGATTGGCTGAGCCACACTACGCGTTCACGTTTCATGTGGAAGCTCAGATTTTGTTACATATCCGGTACATCTGTTTTAGAATTCACAGTACATCAGCGTTAGTATTAATTAGTATTCATGGTAAAATTTGGCCTTCAAGAAAAACGGAACAGAGGATATACTGGACAAAGGATGTTGCCAGGCAGGAGGAAAAGAAGAAGACCACAGAGGAGGTTCATAGATGTAGTGAAGGAGGAAGTGCACAGAGTTGGTGTGACAGAGGAGGATGCTAGGGACAGGGTGAGATGGAAATAGAAGATCAGCTGTGGTGACCCCTAAAGGGAGCAGCCGAAAGAAGAAGAACATAAAGACGAAGAAGCAGGCTCTGTCCTTTGTATGAGTTCATGTGGACAATACTTTGTAGTGCACCTGAAAGCACCATTTGTGCTACAGCTTCATCGTGCTCTTATTTTGTGTTCCACAAAGGGGGTGGGAGGTGGGGGGTTGTAGGTGTATGTTGTAAGGAATAAACATTTAAAGGGGTTCCAAGCTGCACATTTTAGAGTTTTAGGTCCACATTTTATCAGTAGACTACTGTATCCATCCTCCTCTCACTCATTCCTCTTGTGTATTGGTAGGAGTAAACTAGGACTGAAATAGCTGTCGGTTATGTTATGCAGTTATATGATACTACTTTTGAAGAGAAATATGTTTATGTAATATAGATATTTTTACTATATCTGTGGGGAAGTTTAAAATTCATTCTGATTCTTAAAAAAAAAAAGAAACTCCTTCAGTTCCTTTTTCCACAATGTTCCTCTCTAGGTCAAAGGTCACAAGGCAGCAGTTGGTCCTGTTGTTAGGTCTCACTGGCTGGAAATCACAGAGTAATAACAAAGCTACTCTCCCGCACTGACAAATAGAGCTCCATCGAGATGATGCTTGTTAACATCAAAGTCATTAAATAAAGGCAATCCAAAAGCTAGGTGGCAAAAAAAAGAAGAAAAAAGGACAGCCTTTTAGTGCTTTATTGTGACATTTGATTCAAAGAGCTGCTCTTTGTCAGCCGTCTGTTAAAGCAGCTTTAATAGAAGGGAGTTTATTTTTCACAGCGGGATAGGGTGATGTGATTTGCAGGTGTTATTGCAGGGGAAGTTAAGTGTGAGGATCCCTGTGGTGTGGCAAATGGCGCTTTCTGTCCTCTGAGCCTCTCACTCACTGTATTAAAAAGACATTGCCAAATGGTGCCTTTGTCCACACTCAGAGCCAGGGTGTGATAGCTTGTTGACACCTGTCTCATTCAGTCGATTGCTGACTGCTGTCTGCAGTGAAATCTTATTCTTTTTACAGAGTAGTATGCACACAAAGGATTGAAGAATTGTAGCTTCAGAGATATCACTCATCACTCTATTAGTCCAACGTGTGTCCTGGTCTTTTGACTCTAAGTTTTAACCACAAGAGGGCAGACCAGGCAGTACAGGGGGAGTACTTTACAGTAATCTCCAGTCTCCTCTCGGATAAATAATAGCTTTAATAATGCACTCATAAAGTAAATTATTATTAATCTTTGTCTCATTCTGGTGCTTATCATCTCTTAAGTTTCCAAATACTCCCTAATTCTTTAACTTCCCTGTGTAGAATTTTTGGTTTCTAGTAGACATGCTGCTTTTTTGATGATATGCACATATTATTTTGTAAGGGAAACTTAGTCACCTCTTTAATGATCAGTGTTCAGAAATAAATATTATGTAACAAACTACCAGAGTATTGAGAATCCCTGACATGCACGGATTCAGGGGAAATGGCTTTTCTTCTCCAACGTTTGTTTGCTTTGTCTTTGGTGTGGGTGGTTTGGTTCTAGTGTCAGGGTGAATAACCTCCATGTCTTGGGCAATGGCAGCTTTAGAACCACAAACTGGCCTTGAAACTTCGATGATCAACTCAACACCTACGCACAGCATGCACTTCTAATGTAAGGTTCTGGTGTGTAATGCAGTCACTGACCTGCAAAACCATGCAGTTATTGTAAAAATCATAATAATAAATTGTGATTTATGCAGAGTAAAGCTAGTGCAGTTTAAAAGCTCTGTTTTTACTTGTAGCCCACTGAGTGTATGTTCACTAGATAAATGTTGCCAGTAAAAGTCAAACCAACAAGTCAAAACCTTTCTCTGCCCTCCTGATCATCACCAAGCTCAGTATTTCTAGTTTTGCTTTTCCAAGAGTTTAAAGTTTCAGATGTTCCCCTTGTGCTGGAAGGTCCTAAAATTTTATTGTGCACTTTAATAAGCTGAATTATCTATGAACAGTCTTCCAAACAGCAAATGACTGCAGTGCCTCATAAACAGGGTAGATAATGTTCCCTATCACTGATCAGAATGACAACCCCCAGCGTGTTGGTTGGCAAAGAAGATGCCCTGGTCTGTCCTCATTATTCTCTGATTACGTGAGCATTTGTCATGTGAAAGTGTGTGAGGCGAGATTTACGATTGAATAATAGTTCACAACTGTATATCACCATGGGTGTGCTTCTCAGGTTATTTGAGTTCACGGCAAATTTTCTTGCTTAGCTGTCAAGCTGTACAGCCCTCAGGGCGATGCAACCTACAGTGACACTCTACGAGCAGGGCTCGCGTCCAAATATCTGTATTAAAACCGAAGGGGCCTCAGCAGATGTGACATTGCAAAACCACCACGTACAATTAAGTAGACTTGCGTATGGCGACCTGAAGTGGTGTGTATGTGTTGCAGAAAGTGAGTGAGTGCGCCACACTGTTGCTTACAGCTGAGATAACCTTCCCTGCTGATCTGAGAGCAGTGCTCCATCATGGAAGCAGCTGGAACAATGACGTGACCTTTGAACCTCAGCCAGCGCCTGATCAGACGATGGGTTTGCTGGTGAAATATTTATCAGCTCCAGGCAATTATCCCACATCTGTCTGTAAAACCGATTCTTGATCAGTAAAAAAGTTACTTAGTAAAGCATTAATTACACATGTTGACTTTACGTAATTCTGGGATACACTACAAACCAAGCAACATTTTAAACATGATGTGAATTATTTGGCGAGACACACAAGTGCACAATTGTGTATATATATATATATATATATATATGAAAAAAAAAAACAA